>JAJOOR010085613.1:0-55525 GCA_036250505.1 Solanum acaule | reverse complement strand
CTTCCTTAACATGATCATTACCTATACAACAATAATCGAAAACAAAAAAAATGAACCAGCTAATGTTGCACGAACTGAAAAAACAGAAATTTAAAACACCTTAAAACAAATATCTAAAATTCTGATTATTACTCTAAACTAGCAGTTTGATTTAAAGTAGATTAAAAGCGCGATCAAATGGATTAATTTTTCATCATAAACGCTACTGGAATCAAAATGATAACACTTTTAACACTTGTTATAACTCAAGTTAAAAACTTTTTCAGTAGCTTAAAACACTTTTTCCTCTTCAAGTTAGAACTTATTCCAATAGCTTAATACATAAATCTAAAAGAATTAACACTTGTTCATATCAGCTATTATGGAATTTAAAACGGTTAAATTTTCTAACCTTCACCCTTATTTCTTCAAGCATCTTTATGATTGGTTTTTGTCTGGCCTCTACAATCCATGAGTTGAAGGACTCCGTGAAGTTGTTGTCAACCATGAAATTTTTGCATTTGGTGTCAAAATATGCTCTACACCATTTTTTTGGTGGATAGCTCACCAAGGACTTAGCAGCCTTCTTATTCAACTCACCCATTTTTGTCAGCTGATCTTTGAACTCCTCCTCATATGTACTCCAAGCACACCACCAAAGAAGCTTTTTCAACTCCCCACTTCTGTAATTTTTGCTCCAATTAGCTTCAATATGCCTAACACACCATCGATGATTTGCTTGTGGGCATACATTAGTAACAGCATTCAATAAACCCTTCAAAAACATAAATTCAGATTAGTTGCAGAATAATGTACATGAAAACTAGCTAAGAAAAGATGAAATGAACTTACAGTAAAGATACCTTTTGCATATCTGATATAAAAGTGACATTTTCACCCGACTTTAAATCCAAAGAATGTTTCAGCAGCTCTAGAAACCAGTTCCAAGTTCTTTTAGTTTCTTTATCTACTACGGCCCAAGCAAGTGGATAGAAATGGTTACTCGAATCTTGTCCCATTGCGACCAACATTATTCCCTTACTTTTTCCTTTTAAAAAGGTGCCATCTAGCCCTATAAAAGGTCGCAAACCTCTTTTCCAGCCTTCCTTTAATGCCTGAAAGCATATATACAGCCTTAAAAATCTTCTTTTGCCTTCTTCCATAGCATCTCTTGACAAATTGATCACTACATCAGTTCCTGGATTACTCATCCTCAATTCTTGTGCGTATGCCTCCAACTTGTTATAATCATCCGCGTAACTACCATCTAATTTGTCTAAGACAAGCCTCTTAACTCTCTTCAATTTTGACTCATTCACTTCAAGATCCAAAACAGAATCCAAGTGCTCCTTCATGTCTTTAATCTTTAATGCAGGATTATTCTGAACTTTCTTCTTAAAATATTGAGATAAAATCCCAGCTTTAGCTCTCCTGTTCTCAGAAGTCTCATAACATGTGTGTTCTTGATTTAAGGTCTTGATCTTAAAACCTTGATCTCTCCCATCCTTGTAAATCGAGCATCGAAAGGGACAATCAAGAACACAACAATAAGTAACTCTACCTTTGTCGCTTTTCTTTACTCTAATATCCCTCTTATTTGCAACAGCATAGAAGTCTATAACTTGTTTAGCTTCCTTGAGATTGCTAAAGGTCATACCATACTCCAAATCCTTGTACTTGTCTAACTTTTCATTGATATCAAGTTCTTTTTGCTTTTTATAACTCTCCAACTCTTCACTATCGTAGTCGCTAGACACAGTTTCACCATTTTCCTCTTCCTCACTACTATCACAATCTGTTCCAACTTCTATAACATTGTCACATTTATGGTAATGAATGATGTTTGGAACTAACCCAAGCTCCTCTTCATAGTTATCTACTGCAAAAAAGTTCACTACCTTGAAATTGTCAGATAATAAATTCTGAAGAGTTCTAATGCCTTCATCCCCCTCGATCACATAGAAACCACCAGATGGGGCTGTAAATAGAAGTTGTTGTACTTCACTAAAAGCTAATTTTTCTTTAAATTCTCGACAGACATCAATGTAAGACAACAAGTCAACTTCGTAACCTCTCCATACGTGAATCAATTTTTTATGGTATACCAGTTGTGGTTTTCGAAACCATTGTCCCCCATAATTAAAAATCAGATCAACATGTTCAACCATTCTTGAATCGAGTCAATATGCAACACAACAAAAAAAGGAGAGAGCCCACATCAGACAATACTCAGTGTAATAAAATATAAAATATAAAATATAATATGTATAAATAAAGCATATAATCGAGAAAAGACATGGACCCCCACTAGCAGTTAAAAACTCTAAATTAATGAAGACGGAGACAAATAAAAGAAAAGGGACATGGACCACTGCAACTAACACAACGTAAACAAAGCATGAAAAGATTCAAAATACATGATTTTTAACATATACTCAAATACTCTGTAATGTAAAAGAGGAAAACATTACCTTAGTCGCAGAGTAATGAAATCAACTGAGCGAAAAATTGAAGAAACAAAAAAGTATCATCTGAAGAACATAACTAGAAGGTGTTGTGATTTGCAACCCTAAACCTTCATCCTCGGCGGCTGCTACAAAAAAATGGCTGAGAATCGTGCTAAAATGGAGTTCAAGGATATGTTAGGTTAATGTGTAAACGGGTTTGTGGGTGGGTTTGAGTTTTTTTAGCATAGATGGGTCGGGTCGTTGGGATGGATTTTAAAAAAATAGGTGGACCAATAAGATGAAGCCATTTGTCTAATTTAATGACTCAGCATTTGCCATGTCAGTCGGCTGTTAAAAAAGGGCAATTTTAAACCTTAAAAAAACGTTGAGGGCATTTTTAAACCAAAAGGTGGAAGGAGGGCATTTTTGAACCATTTGGAATACGTTAAGGGCATTTTTAACCCTTTTCCCTTTAATGAATGAAAAAGAATTTTCATCTAGTTTTTTTTTTTGCTATTTCTTTTATTATAATATTTTAAATTAAAATATTTATATTTATAATTACTTAAAAACGGCTATATTATTTGAGAGAGGGGTGTAGCTTCTCACTAGAACCAACCCAACTCTCTTCTTTGATCATCTTCATTTCTATGCTTTCGGTATTTCATACGGGTACAACTATATATCCTTGGCAGCGTAGTTAAGCAAGGAAGCTAACTTGTGCCGACGATGGCAAGGAAGAAACGACAATCACGGGCTCCTCCTCCTTTAGAGCTGGAGTCTCCTAAGGGTATTGGTACTTCTGAGAGACATGTCACCCATGCCACAAGAATTCTGCAAGCCCTAGAACCACTACAACTATCCAATTGGATTTCTGGCAGGGAGAGTGCTCTGTCGATCTTGGGGGAGACGACGAAATCAGTCACTCTGACGCCACATGATGCAGAGATTGGGGTTTCAATTGCAGTTCGAAAGCTTACTTACTCAACCAAGAAAGTAGAGGAAACATCTATTATGTCAGAAGTAGTTCGAGGGAACAGATTGACCGCCATGGGCTTAGCCCTAGATTACTACCCACCGGTGGTGACAGATGGTCACAAAGTCGCTAAACATAACCCTAAATATATCCAAGAAGAAAGTCAGAAAATTGATGGTTTCGCTGATTGGATACGTTGTCGGAGGTAATCCCACTTTCAATGACATGCTAAAATTTGTGTATGGAGTTTAGAACTTTGTTGAGACTCCACTGGTATTCCTCCATAGTGAGGGGTACTTCATCTTCAAATATCACAGTGAAGATGTTATCTTGGAGCTAATGTTAAGTTTTGATGATTTAACAAGGGACCAGATCCTTGTTATTGGGACTGACGACACGGTAAATGAATGAATAAACTCAGCATGAGGAATATTTGTGTGTTATCATCAAAAAGGGGGAAATGTTATATTGTAGGTGTTTTGATGGTCCTCACAAATGCAGGGACCCGGTCCTTGGCAAAGTGCTCTCATCCAGATTCAAAGTGGGGTACAACTATAAAGTTGTCCTGTTAGATGGTTGGTGAAAAGTGTAGTGTACTTCACCTAGGAAGGGCGGACAAGGTTGTTTGTGTCAGTGGTCAAAACTCTTGTTGGTGACTGATATACATACAACATTAAACAAACAATATTATTCATTCAAAAAAAAAGAGAGAGTTAGCAAGTCTTCTCAAGAACTCACAAAGAACACATTGCAAGGGACCTGGTCCCTGCAAGACTGCATATGTGAAAAGGACGACAAGACAGTTGTCAGAAAAGCTGCCACCTCGGATGTGGTTGGTGCACATCCTTTTATAGAAATAGGCTCTCAGCCAATAGGGTCGTCTCAAGAGGTTTGTGTCCATTTAATATAACCTCTTCTCACAAAACACAAGCTAACATTTGGCAAACAAAACTCATAAGCTTACAAAGAATAAGCCATCTTCAAGGAAGAAATTGCTCATATCGACAAGGGCCCTGATGGAGTGCTGAAGAGTATTTGTTGTATTTTGAGCTTTGTGTCTTATGTGCTTAAATTGTAAATCTACTCCTAAGTTATAAAGGATAGTAGATCGGTTGCTTGTCTGAGTATTTAGTTTGAGTGGGATTAACTAGAGTAAGTTAGTCGAATAATCTAAGTTTTGGTCCAGCCTTTTTACATCATTGTTTTGATGTTCTCTTGGGTAGAGTTGCCTAGGAGTGTCAACTAGAGTTAGTTGATGTGTGGTGTAGCAGAGTTGATGCTTGTGTATGCTCTTATCTTGGAGATCGGAGTTGGTGGCTAGAGTTAGCCTTGTGGGGTTCTTAAAGTCTAGATCAACTAGAGTTAGTTGGTTTAGTGGGCAATAGGATTATTGCTTAGGCTCAGTAAGTAATAGGAGTATTACTTAGTGTGGGATTAGATTGTTAATCTCATTGTTGTGGTTGTAATATGTGTTTCACTTTTGCTTGGAGTTTTAGTGAAAATAGTTGAAAAATCGTGTGTGACAGATCGTGGCTTTACTCCCTTGAGCAAGGAGGTTTCCACGTAAAATCTCTTGTGCATATTTTACACTACTAAAAAATAGTGTTTAGCGACGGATTTTATTCCGTCACTAAATAGTGACGGATTCGCAATGAAATAAACATTTTGTCGCAAGAATTACAAATAAGTTTTTGAGTTATGATATAACGATGGATTGGCGACGAAATATTTGTTTGGTCGCTAAAAATAGGTGCGAAATTTTGGCGCCCTAGTTTTCGCTACCAATTTAGCAACAAAGTAAGTGTGACCAATTTAATTAATATTCCGCAACAGAAATGGTGACGGAAAAACGTCACTAAACTTAAAAATATATTTTTATAAAATTTAATTTATATAGTGACGGAAAAATCCGTCATTAGAATTGAAAGGGAAATAAATATATTTTTGCTAGCAATGGATATGAAAATCCGTCACTAAGGACGTTGCAAAATTAAGTTTTGGTCATATATGCTAAATCATTTCACCAGAACCATTTTCACCATTACACTCTCCATTTTCACCAGAAAGCGATGGAACTTTCCTTCTCCGATGGAACTCATCTCAAATGAAGCTCTCATCTCCTTCAATCTTCATCTCAAAGTAAGCTCTCTAACTCTTATCTCCTTCCATTTCGATCTCAAACTATCATCTCTCTATCTTTGATGGGTTTGTGAAAATTAGAGTTTCTAACTCTCAAATCTTTTCATTTCAGTTAGTTTGAAGTAATATTGAGATGTGTTGAAAATAGAGGTTTTATCAATGTCGATATTCTGCAAATAGGGTTTTATAAATTTCAACTCTTTCCATTTCCTTTAGCTCGAAGTAAGTTTGAGGTGTTCTGAAAATAGAGATTTTAGTACTTTGGGTATTCTGAAAATAGGGTTTTTTTTGGAAGTAAGATTTTTTGAAAAATTGGGATTAGGGTTCTAGCATTACAGTAATTTACTTTTATTTGCTTTTGTGAAAGTAAATTGCACACTGATTTGCTTAATTTTGTTTTATATTGCATCTAGCTTTCATTGTTTGTGATTACTAACTACCGCTTTACTCTCTTTGCTAAAAGGTATCTCTCTTTCTCCCCTCCCACACCTACGTAATAGTTTGTTTTTTCTTTTCAGAAAAAGTGTGTTGCTTTTAGTTTTCTATTTATACTTTTGTTTAGTTCATTTTTCTTATATATAATGTTACTGTAATATTGAATCTAGCTTAGAAGCTACTTCTGGTTTTCCAATTTAAGGACCTTTTGACTTGTATGAGATATGACTTCTTTTTTATTTTGTAATTGGTATCTGATGTTGTCCAGCTGAGAATCTATGAAACAGTCTCTCTATCTTAGCCAAAAGAATTATATTAGACATTAGGTATAGGTCCAAACAATAGCAAATAAAATAGATGAAGACACTAATGTTATGTATATGGATAAACCTACATGGCATAGCCTTCTGCACTTGCATTTGGGCGGATAAGATACAATCATATGACATGAACACAAAGAAGCAATTTTAAGTAAGCATGACTGCGATTTTGAAAAAATTAGACATATTTATGTAATCAACCAATTGAACAAGCAGAGAGGATCATGTAGAATAACACTTTGAATATGGTATTTTAGGTGTTAGA
This sequence comes from Solanum acaule, assembly GCA_036250505.1. NCBI lineage: Eukaryota > Viridiplantae > Streptophyta > Magnoliopsida > Solanales > Solanaceae > Solanum > Solanum acaule. The sequence continues at coordinate 48,964 of JAJOOR010085613.1, read as the reverse complement.
GAAGGATCCTACAACATGGCTTCTCATAATAAGATCAGTCACATGCTCTTCATAAAAGTATAAATAATCAGTTTGGTTGTGGGGCTTGGTTTATACACTTTAAAGTCTAGGCTAAAGGTATTACAATGATTTGGTATGTTATCATCATTTATGAATATGTGGGCTAGACGATAAGTAATTGACTCTCCAAGATCAATAATGCTAGTCGCTAAAGACGTTGATACATTTATGTGAATTCATGGTAAGTGTTTATGCAACTAAAGACAACAACTCATTCATATCAAGTGTTTAGTTTTTATTTGTTCTATTGTTGTTGTTTCATGTTAATAACCAAGATATCTGATGTTTAAATATTGCAGGTACCTACTGCTATAACATTATCCTTAGTATCTGGTTGCCATTCACTCAAAGTAAGCCCTGCTCTTTATTTTTCTGACTTCTGCAGGGTGATTCTTAGATGTAATTCTGTTCATACTTATCCCTTAGGTGTAATTCTAGTTTACTTATCCCATAAATATTTGCCTCAGATGTATAGCAAATATTTCAATAATCAAAATGATGCAAGGTCATTTTACTTTTGAATAGTTGATTTGCCAGCCAAGAAACATTGAAATGTTGTATCTATTGAGGTCCTTGATTGTTTTAGAAAATGACTACATGGAAAATTGTGGTGCAAAATAGTCATGATTTGCATTGATTGTTTGTATTATTTGGCTAGTCTTTTAAGTGGATCTTAGTTCACAAGTTGCTATCATTATTGCCATGTTTCTTTCGTTGCCCCACCCTAATTTCCATGTAGATAGAATGACTTCAAGTCTTCAACCATTTGCAACATGTTTGTAGCTTCTAAAGCTTCCTATTTACTGAGTATGTCTGTTGCATATGAGAGATTTGATAGGAAATGCACCTACTCCTTTTAAGCGTTAACTTCACGAATGTTGATAGATAGTGTACCTTCTACTTTCCGGTGAAGGAGTTTCATCTCTGCCCCCACTAACTCCGTACCCTGATGTAAAAGATGGTTATTTTGGAGAATTCAAGGTATGACTTTTCATTGTAAGTGAATTTGTAAAGTTTATTCACATTTATAGATATGATATTAATGTATTGCTTTTAAAATTTATTTTAGAATTAAAAGTTCTATTGGGATGTTTCCATTAGTCAAAGTGAAGTGAAGAGACACTAGTTGCATAAGGCACCAATAAAATACAAGAATTTCATTTCTAAAATAAAAGGGGAAGGAATCAGGCCAGTTGTACCTGAGCATGTGTGGGAAAGATGGATGCGACTTTGGGGAAGTGACGAGTCTATTAAAAAGTTAGAAACAAATTCAAAGAATCGTCGTGGCGGCCGTGAAGTTGCTGTTGGGACTCACACGGGTGGCTCTATCTCAATTGGAGAATATCTCAAGAGACTTGTAAGTATATATTTCACAAATTATATAAGTAACATCTTTATGTTGTCTGATTTAAACACTTGTATTATAAATACACATAATGCAGTAGATATGATTGTATCTAAAAGTGATTTTCTTCTGTACAGGCTATTAAAAATGGTTGGGATCCAACACTAGCCGAGTTACATTTGCACGTCCATACACATGGTCATGATGGAAAATCCTTTGTTGATGAGCGTTCTCGAGTTGTCCATGTAAGTTCAAAACTTTGAAACCTATCTAAAAATATACATGTCAATTCTCATTAGAAGGGGATCTTGACTGAAAATACAAGAAGACAGCTAGATGTTATTTTGTCCTTAATTAGACAATTTTTTTATGAGATAGATATATATCTTGTTGAGGTCTATCCATAGTGGTGCATTTTATTTCTAGTACATGAAGATGCGTTGGTTGATGTGGCATCTCTGTTTTTGTTTTTTTGATGTCCAAAAAAGTGGAATCAAAGCTATTGTCCCAGCTATCTTTGCCAGTCAAGTCATATGATATGAGTATTTTTTATCATCCTTTATCACAATGTGAGGTCTGACTAGAGCTTTGTTCTCCAATCTGCAATGTTGAATAGTTGTTAATGGTTGATACTTTAGTTTTCTATTGTATTTGCTTATCTCCTCTCAAAACTACTCACCAATTAACAATAGAGAACCACACTTTAATTCAACATAGACCTAACAAGACAGGTAAATTATGGCTTCTACTTGTGCAGTTTTCATGGCAATGCCACTGACTTACATCAACTTTGTTACTTTGGATTAATTTACAGTGCTCAATTTATTGAGTAATATTTTTTTTCCTCCTCTAAGGATGCCTAAGTAAACCAGTAGTAGATTGTACATTCCCTTTATTTTTACCTATAGTTTTCAATTCTTGTTGTGAGTCATCCCTTCCTTGTGGCCTTGGTGGTGTATAATTTGATGAGCATTGGCCTTGGTGGTGTATATGTTTGGTGCTGAATTTTCAGGATTAATACAACACGCAGGCACTACTGGGAAATTGAATAAAAAAATCTGATCCCTTGAACATCCTTAGTTACTTGTCTCCTTATGTGTTTGTTGGAGACCAATATATAGTTGTAGCATGTATTCTTGACTATCTGGACAGAGTAAAGTGAAGAAGTAAGTGACTTACTGGTTTCTCATTTCTTTCATACATCATAGGAAACTCCAATGGAAGAAAGTGATTTTTCCTATGGTATGCCATATTGCCTTCTAGAGACTAACTGCATCATTTTTCAAAACATTAGTGGAGTGAAAGATTTTTAATGGCATTCAAGTATTTTTTTCTTTTCTACCCAAATTTCAAGAATCACAAATACTATTTGCAATCAAGTAGAAGTTATAACAGTAGCAGGAGGTACTGAACATGGGTACTGCACAGTTCTTTTTTTTGGTTAGCATTGTCTTTGTTCTGTGCTATTCAGTCTGATCCACTGAAGCTACTCAGTTGGTATTGTAGGAAATTCATTGTCCATATCGAATTTGTTACTTGTCTCATGTGTTTGTTGGAGACCAATGTGGCCTGAAGGATTTGTTATTGCAACTTGGATTTGGTTACTGGTTTTGTCCTGGGAAAATGATTTTCTTGGCCTTAAAGAGTGAGGGTCATTTAACATGCTATATGTGTACTGGAAGGTTAAGTGGCAAGTGATTGACTAAGGATCGATTTGTGTATTGGTGTTAAAGTTCACCATCTTTTGTTATGTCATTTTGATAATTGAAAAAAGCTTCAAGTTTAAGGGTAAAGAAACTGAGGCAGATTATGTAAGAACTTCAAGTCTCAAACCTAACTTTGGTAATGAAACAAGTCACAACTGTAAGTAATAAACTCACTGATTGTAAGTTGTAAGTAATCAACCAACTTAAATGTACTATAAGCTTAAAAGGTTATGCATTTCTACTTTTTCATTCAAATATAATTTTTTCCCTAATCTTTAATGCTCTCTCTTTACTTCTATTTATTACAGGAAACATATGAAGAAATCTTACGGGAAAAAAGGTATCTCAAGCTGATATTGACCAATCTGAAGCATATTACCAAGCTGCGGGGGGAGAAAAGAAGAGAAGAATATACGGTCTTGGATCTGAAGCGAAAAATTACTACAAGCATAAGCTTTGAGCCTCATCATCTGTACGACCTTCAGTTTCTCAATAAACATCAACAAATATGGATGAATTTGTAAAGCAAATGATTCCTGCACTTACTAATCATTTTCTTCTTGTTATTATGGAGCGGGTACAAGAAGTGACTACTCCAGTTGACAATCCGTCACCTTTGACCCCCATAGTGCCTCCTCCTACTACTACTAATGAGAAAGAGGTTGATCCCTTAGTTTCAAGTGACGACAATGCTATCCCATAGTCTTCATGCAACTTTAATTTTTGATTTTGTCTGTTGTTTTGGAAATTACAAATTGTGCAGTAACAATAGTTTATGAATGTAACTGCTTTTAAGAATAGTTGATACATTGGTTTTGATGTTTTGCACTAAAAATATGTGATTTGAATTTTGCTATCTACATATTTTGAACAGTCTAAGTATTATTCATGTGAATGTTGGTTATTTTAGGGGTATTTAATAATTGTCATTTAATTTATTTCAGTAGTGTAGATTTAAAATAAATAAATAAAATTATTTTAAAAGAAATTTTTTAGCAACAAATTTAATGACGAATTGTTCGTTTCTATAGAAAATATTGGCGACGGACTAGCGACGAACTTTTCAGTGGCAAATGTGCAGAATATTTTGCGATAGATTAGTGACCGAAACTCCACCGTGAAGTTATCCAAAATGACCAAATAAATTATGAAATTTGTAACGAACTATATAAGTACAATGACGGATTAATCCGTCACTAAAATGTGGCGACGAATATCGTTCGTCTCTAAGACGTCGCTAAACTTGCGACGAAACTCAATTTTTCGTCACTAAGAGATTATTAACGAGCGAAATAGTAACAATTGACAATCCATCGCTAATCCATCACTAAATCGATATAGCGACAAAATATCATAGATTAGCGACGGATTTCGTCAGTCGCTAAATGTTGATTTTTTTGTAGTGTTACTTTGTGCTGTTTATTTTCGCACTTTAATTCTGTCGAGGGACCTGGTCTCATGATCACTGGTATCAGAGCTTGGGCTCTCTACCTGGCAAACACCAAGAGAGAGATTCCTGCGAGGAATGGTGATACCATTGAACTTGGCAAATAAGTCAGTCCCCTACTATGCCACCACTTTTTGATGGTCAGTTCTATAGATGGTGTAAGATTTGAATGAGTGACTATCTTATGGCTGAGGACATTGAGGTATGGGACATTATTTGTGAAGGGCCTTATGTGCCAACTATGGAGGTTAAAGATGGAGAGGTCAAAAGAGTCATTCCCAAAACTCGACAACAATATAATGACTCTAACAAAAGATTAGTTGAGAAAAATCACAAAGCTAGGAAACTACTGATGTGTGGCATCAGTATGAATGAATACGATCTGATCTCATCTTATGAATCAGCCAAGAAAAATTGGGATCGGTTGAGAACAACGTATGAGGGTACTGAGGAAACAAAAACATCTAAGCTAGATATCTTTATTATTCAGTTAGAAAGTTTCATCATAAAAGAAGGTGAATCTATTCATGAAATGTGTACCAGACTCTCTACCATCACCAATGAGATTATGATTCTTGAAGAACTTGTCCATGTGTGCAAGCAAGTCTCTAAGATACTGGAAATTCTTCCTAGATCTTGGACAAATGAATTTGTGTTGGACGATGAGACAAGGGATCCTGAAGTGGTGACTCTAAATGCACTATTTGAACATCTTCAAGTTCATGAGATGCACCAAAATAGAGAGGGTCTCATTCTCAAAGGAAAAGACAAGAGGAAAGATCTGATTGATGAGGCTGATCAGAGAAAGATGCAAAAAAAGATGAATCACTTGCTTCCAAAGTGTCACAAAGTGAAACCTCTGAAAGAGGTGACAACATAGGCTATTTCACTCAATGATTTCAGAATATCGTGAGAGAACGTCGAGGTTTCATGAAGAAAGAAAAGCATGATAGGGCTTCAAGCTCAAGTGAGGTGTGTTACAAGTGCGATTAACCAGGTCACCCCATTAGAGACTGCCCTATGCACAAAGATGACCGCATGGAATATGTCAAGTCTGGAGAAGGTAAAGACAAAAAGGGGGACTAGGTGCGTGACAAGTCCAGCAGAAGAGAAGCTGCCTATCATGCGGTGAAGAATGATCTGACTGCATGGGAAAATTCCTCAAGTGATTCAGATGATTCTAAACACTCTAATGATGCTTTCATGGCAAAGTCAGATAAGGAAGATGCTAATGAAAAGGTAACCCTGTCATACCTCAAGCAAAACTTGAATACCTTTTCTACCAGTAAATTGAGAAAGCTAGTTGTTGTACTACTTGATTTGATAAGTGAGCTAACGACTGAGAATGATCTCGTGAACAATAACCTAGACATCTCTCAAGATGGAAAAATGTTTTAGTTGCCCAAATATCTGATATTGAAAATCAAATTGTTGTTCTTGAAGTTGAAAATCTAGAATCGAAGGAAAAGATAAAAGGGGTAACTTCTATAGTTTTTAAAGGAAAGAACGAGGCCAGCAGCTTGCAGCTGGAGCTTGAAAATAAGTTGCACACTGCTGAAATAAAGATGGAGTTGGCTTTAGAAAGAAGTCTTGGTTGGAGAAGGACCTGGTCTGTGTAAAAGAGGAACTGGAAAAATCCTTCAAATGGACCACTTCCTCTAAGATTGTTACAAATCTAATCAGTCAAGGAAACAACAGTAGAAGAGGGTTGTGCTGTGAGAAGATGGATTCCCCATACAATTCTCACAGCAAATATGTTTCTAATGCTGATAATTTACTATGTGTGCATTTTGGTCGAGATGGGCATCTTAAGAAAGATAGTCCTATTTTTAAAAATTATGAAGGAAGTTCTTCAAACTATTCAAAACAGAGGAATAGACTGAAGAAGGGACTTGGTCTTGCTTCTGGTCCCAAGTTGAAGAAAACCAGTTTGCCTTACTGGACAAAATATTTTCTTATCACTCCATTATTTGCTTACTGGGAACCCCGGTTCCCAAGGCTAACAAGTGATTTGCTATTCAAGTGAGAGGAGGTAGCACCAGTCAGTATTGGTTTATGAATAGTGGATGCTCAAATCATGTGACTCAGAAAACTACAAAACTTCCTCTCTCAAGGCACTTAAAGCTGGAGGTGTCTCTTTTGGCAATAGAAAGAAATGGTACATTCTTGGTCTAGGCAGGACTTGAAAGTCTGTGGAACACTCTTTTGAAGTTGTGTACTATGTCAATGTGTTGAAGTACAATATTTCAAGTGTTTCACAGATTTGTGATGAACAAAATGAAGTAAAGTTCTTATCAGATAAATGTGGTGTCACAAATTTGCTCTCTTGGGTGATGATCTTGATAGAAAAAAGATGCAAGAACATGTATAATGCTAATCTAAACACTGCTCATAGTAACAGTCTCACTTGTTGTTGACATCCTTTGAGAGGGCGCAACGTCGTGGTCACTCAAAAAATAATAGTAATCCAATTTTAAAAGGGCACAACGTTGCGGTGACTTAAAAAATAATAGTAATCCAATTGTAAAAGAATAAAAGAATTTTTAAAAGGGTAAAAGGGTAAAAGGGAAAAGGGAGTCGCCACCTAATTTTAAGGAAAACTAGGAAACCAATTAATAAATTAACTTTAAAGAAAGTCTATGAAACCAATTGATTCTAGGTAAGGGGTTCAAGTTATTTCGAAGGGAAGAGGTTAGGCATCCTTTGAAATCCACAAATGTGGGTCTCGACTGAATTCATTTTTTCAAATTGAGGAGGAGAATAAAATAATGTACAACTATAATAAACATGCAATATACACAAGTAATAAAACAATAACATAGGAATAGACCTAAATTTGCCTATCATCAATTATATACAATAATGAATAAGAGTATAATTCGAACCTAATTCGAATAGCTTCAATGGGAAGAACCTCCGGGTACCTGTAAAGAAACTTAGTAAAAGTGTTAGTAATAAATTAACATGAATAAAAATAAATGAATCAAAGAATAACTTAAAAATAAAAACCCGTCTTATTAACATGGAAGGCCATGGAAATCGACGGTAATTTCTTCATCGGCCATTTTAACATATAAAGAATATGAACTTAAACTAAATTTATGTCTTTTAAAATGGGAAGGCCTCCAAAACCGACGGAGAGTTTTTCTCATTGGCCAATTTAAACTTTTAACCTATATAATATTAATGACAACGAAAAAGTGAAAGTAACAAAATACACGAAGAAAAATAACGTGTCAGTAATAATGTGCAATGTATCATCAAAATGAGGCATGTCTACCACAAAACTAAACTTACTAAGCTTTTTTATATTTTACAAAAAATAAATGCGTGGAAAATAAGCTTAACATAAAAATCAAAATAATAACTAAAAGAAAAGAAATCATCACAACTAGTGCAAAATTAATGTAAACATCCCCGAAAATGAAACATTGCATTAATTATAACTAAATATCAAAATATAATTACAGTAAAACACAATTACTTTAACTGTGACTAAATAACTCATTAAATAAGTAAATTAAAAATAACAATAAGCAACAGAGACAAAATCACCGTATCAACAAACAATGATAAACAATAATAATAAAATTATGAGAAAGAGCTCAACATTACGAAAAATAATGCAACAATTAATATAAACATAAGAACAAAATAGTGACCAAATACGATTGTCAAAATATTACCATTTTCGGGCAGATCTGGAATCGTTGCTTGCCAGAGCTTTGAGCTGCAGCGGCGTTGTTGTGTTATTATTCGCCGGTGATGGAGCCACGCCGGAGAAGAAAGAGAGAAAGAGCTGGACGGAATACCTAAAAAATGAACCAAAATCGTAAAGGGGAAAGGGGAAGGGACTTGTTCGTGCTTCGGTGCTCGCCAAAAATGGCGTATCTGGTGGTCTGGATTTTTGATATTGTGTTGTGGAGGTTCCGATGGTTTTCACTGGTGGTTTTGGGGAAGAAATATGTGTTGTTTGGTAGGGGTTTTGGTCGTGTTTTGGTAGTTGTTTTAGGCGAGGTCCTGGTCCTGACTGGAAGAGAGTAGGACTGGTGGCTGTTGGTTTTGGTGGCTATTTAAATGGGTTTGGTGGCTTTTGGTTAATGGAAGTGAGGGAAGATCGAGGGGTCTTTGGTGGTGGTGGACTCATGGAGCTCCGGTGAGCTCACTGGAAAAATAATAAACAATGAGAAACCCCTTTTTGTGAATAAACAATCTAAAAATTCTTATTCCTAAAAATATCCACCACCCCTTAACCTAATATGCAAACTATTCTTTATATAGGGAGTTGAAAACTACAATACCACTATTTTAAAATGGTGGGCCAAAATCACCGGTCAATAAAATATCTGTGTATTAAATATTATCTATATCAGAATGAATTTATTGTGCAAAATATCAAAATGAATATTAACAAATGTAACAGATAAAATGAATATTAAAAAATGTAACGAATGTAACCAATGACATGTAAAAAATACAATTTAACAGAAATAATGATTTTATAAAAAATGAACAAATATTTGAATGTATTCAACCGGTTGTGACAAAATAATATAAATAGAATTAACCGACAAAAATCCTAATATTTTGAGAATAAGGATAATTATCAACAAATTGCATTAAAATGGCAAAACATGTATTTTGAACTATTTAAAAATAAAAAATTACTTAAAAAGTATAAACTTTAAAAATATCAGACCAAAATTTGGTGTCAACAACTTGCCCCTTTGTTTGATTAGGATCGATGAAAGAAATCCTGGTCAAACAAAGTTGTCGAACCAAAATTTGATTTGATAAACTTTGAACAAAACAATATGAGGCGTTAGTAGAGATTTTGAACAATACTCTACATCCGCCAATGGGCTGAAAAGAATAAACAAAAGGTAAGGGTTGATTGTAAAATGAAGAACATTCACATACCTTTGATTTTACTTTGAAAATTGCACAATGAAGGTGGTGTACCTCTTTGAAATGAGGATGATGTGAATAATGTCACTTTGAGCGAGGTGACAACTTAACTTGTCTTTTGAAAGGCAGACGATCCAACCTGAACTTAACGTGTCACTTGAATGGAGAGACAACCCAAACGTGTCTCTTGAAAGGTAGACGACCCAATTTGAATATAACATGTCACTTGAAGGGAGGTGACAACCCAACTTGAATATAACATGTCACTTTGAACGAGGTGACAACCTAACGTGTCTCTTCGAAAGGCAGACGACCCAACTAGAACTAATTAACGTGTCATTTGGAGGGAGATGACAACCCAATCTTGAATATAACATGTCATTTTGAACAAGGTGACAACCCAATCTGTCTCTTTGAAAGGCGGACGACCCAACTTGAATATAACGTGTCACTTTGAACGAGGTGACAACCCAATGTGTCTCTTTGAAAGGCGGACGACCCAACTTGAATATAACATGTCACTTTGAACGAGGTGAAAACCTTATCTTGAACTTAATATGTCATTTGAAGGGATGTGACGACCCAATGTGTCTCTTGAAAGGCAGACGACCCAATTTGAATATAACATGTCATTTGAAGGGAGATGACAACCCAATTTTGAACCAAATATATCACTTGAAGGGATGTGACAACCCAATGTGTCTATTGAAAGGCAGACGAACAATTTGAACATAACATGTCACTTTGAACGAGGTGACATTCCAACGTGTCTCTTTGAAAGGCGGACGACCAAACTTGAACTTAACGTGTCATTTAAAGGGAGATGACAACCCAATCTTAAATATAACATGTCACTTTGAATGAGGTGACAACCCAACATATCTCTTTGAAAGGCGGACAACCCAATTTGAATATAACATGTCACTTTGAACGAGGTGACAACCTAACGTGTCTCTTTGATAGGCGGACGACCCAATTTGAATATAACATGTCACTTTGAATGAGGTGACAACCCAATGTGTCTCTTTGAAAGGTGGACGACCCAACTTGAACTTAACGTGCCATTTGAAGGGAGATGACAACCCAATCTTGAACTTAATATGAATAGTGTATCACAAAATCTGCAATAACAATGTTAGTAACAAATATAACATAAATGCAACATAAATTAAGCAAACATGGTCTCATATGAACAGGGTATTAACAAATGCAACAATTCAAACTTAATAACACCATGAATAAAAAAATGTCAATTTGAAATGGAATAACAAATAAAAAGTGTCATATTGAACGGCACGACAAACCAATTTTAAAATGCATCCTTTTATTTGAGAAAACATTTTTTTTAAAAATGTCATTTTGGAAAGTATGACGACCTAAATTAAAAAAATGTCATTTTGAAGGGTATGACTATCCAAATTAAGAAAAAATGTCATTTTGAATGGTATGACGATCCAAAAATACAAGTTGAACTTTGAAATGGTCCACAAAGTTATTTGGACAAATATCAACAATGAAACGGTCCACAAAGTTGGTTTGGACAAATATGAACAATGAAACGGTCCACAAAGTTGGTTTGGACAAGTATGATGACATAAATTTAAAATGATGTCAGTTTGAAGGGTATGACGACCCAAAATACAATATTAACAATGAAGCGGTCCACAAAGTTTTTGGACAATTATCAACAATGAAACGATCCACAAAGTTGGCCTGGACAAGTATCAACAATGAAACGGTCCACAAAGTTGCTTTGGACAAATATCAACAATGAAACGGTCCACAAAGTTGGTATGGACAAGTATCAACAATGAAACGGTCCACAAAGTTGCTTTGGACAAATATCAACAATGAAACGATCCACAAAGTTGGTATGGACAAGTATCAACAATGAAACGGTCCACAAAGTTGCTTTGGACAAGTATGATGGCATAAATTAAAATGATGTAAGCTTGAAAATTATGACGACTCAAAATACAATATTAACAATGAAACGGTCCACAAAGTTGATATGTACAAATATTGAAAAGTGGGTTTCAGTCCGTTTTTATTTTATGAACAGTGAAACATATTTTAACTTGGTTAGCGCCAACAATTGTACAAAAAATTCTCACAATTCTTTCTCTTTCAACTAAGATTGACTTCGAGGTAATTCCTATGGATTCAGGTGGTACCTCAAATGTACTCAAATAACGACAAGATATGTCCATCTTGGTACAAACAAAGGCATTGAACTATACCTAACATCATGTTTCAAGTGCTCTTACTACAAAGAAAGTCCTAATTTGCACACATTTAAATTATTTTGATTTGGGGACATTTGAAAAAGCACACTCACACTCAGAAAAAATGTTCAACACATGCAATTGTGATACCATAGGCATGACCTTCATGTAAATCTCCACTAATGTGAGAACATTTGAACTGAAATCATGTAGGGCTTGTTAATATCTTGTAATGTAGGCTTAGGGATGGGTAGGATAGTCATTTGGGGATAAAAGTGACTTACTCCCTTCTTGAGCATTGCACTAAATTGATGTTTTCAACATTTGTTACGCTTTTATCGTTTGATCCTCTTTGTTGCCCCTTCCTTTTGAACTTTTGACTCCTTTTGAAACTTTGTTTGTCTGAGCTTTTCCCCTTTTGAATTTTCTCCTTTTTGTTTAGAGCATTCTTCTTCTTTTGTTGAAACTTAGCTTGTTTGAACTTGTGGGGAATTTCCAACTCTTCTTTCTTTCTTTTGAAGTCATTTTTGTATTTTTGATTTTCAGGGACTTTGGTAACTTTTGTCTTTGACAAATTCGAACTTTGAATCTTTACTTTGAAACTTGCATGTCTTCAGTGCGCTCAAGAAAGTCAGGCCAAAATAGGGGTAGTGCGTGTAAGCACTTAGAAATGGTATAGGCTAAAATGTGGTTATCCAAAGAAAAGGCTTAAGGCTCAAAGTGGGACATACTAAGGATTAGTGTCATTTGGTAGGTTTTGAAAGTTACAAACGGGTCGAAGAAGGCCTACAATCATTTTTCAAATCAAACGATTCTTAGAATTTCACCTCTACAACATTCAGGCCAAGTTCTAGATCAACAACGTAACATAATTGAATTTAACTCAAAACTCACCACACAATGCACATGAAACGATGAATCTGGTTTTGTTCTAATCTTGAATGTATGCAAGAGAATATTTTCCCGTGTAACAAAACTATGAATGAGAGGTACCAAAAGAATCCATGGCTCAACAAAAAGTCAATCCTCTCCATTTCAACAATTATTTTTCATATGCACACTTGAACTATGTTGGCACCAACCAAATAAAAAATGATTTCAAAAATATAAACATTTTAAAAGAATAAAAAATAAAGAATCTTTTGAATAAAGAATACCGAACCCAAGAAGGGCTGTCTACGTTTCTCATTAATGAGAATCAGGTTTGCGTAATTCGTTCAGATATGACATAAAAATATTTTTGAATAACAAATGAATTTTTTGAAATAAAAATAAACACAATAAAGAACCAATGAGCCACATTGAAGGGAGGGCGACCTAAATTTAACAAAAAATACTTTTTTAATATTTAAAGAAAACTTAACAAGAATGAAGAATTCAGTGATTCACATTGAAGGGCGGACCACCCAAATTTAACAAAAAATCTTTTTTTATTAATTAAAGAAAAAGTAACAAAAATAAAAAATTAATGAGTCACATTGAAAGGCGGACTACCCAAATTTAACAAAAAATCTTTTTTATTAATTAAAGAAAAAGTAACAAAAAAAATGAATCACATTGAAGGGTGGACAACCCAACTTAAAAAAATGTCAACTAAAACAATATTTTTAAAGGAATGTAAGATAAATAAAATCAAAGATATACAATGAATATAACATCATGTACAAAAAAAATTAATACAAAAGGTACAAACCAACTTGGAGTGATGCCTCATAAATCTGGAGTCTTAGTACAACCTTGGTGAAATTTTTGAGGGAATTCCTTAAAAATTTTGCCCCTGTTTTAGCTTCAACAATCTTCGGTATTTAATTTGTAAAATTTTTGGAGACCTTCTCAAGAAAATTTGCCCTAGTTTCCTCTTTAAAATAATGGAAAGCTTACGAGGATCATGACCGAGCCTTTATGGCGCCTACGTATCCCGTTGAAGCAGGAATCAGGTCAAACGTAGTTCCAACAGATTGTTACTTGAATGGGCAATGGACTGAGATTATGAATGTTCTAAAACTAGCTGACCAAGAGTGACTTTTGAAAGATTGGGAACCCAAGTGGACAACTTAGGCTGGAACTCATGACAACCATTGAACGCATGACGAACCAATAAATTACCAATCATTCCGAAAAAGGGTCAAGTATAAAAAAGTCTGGCTGCGATTTCGCAAAACCATTCTTTAATATACTGCATTTATGTCGTGGTGATTAAAATGTCATGAATGCAACAATAATGTACAACAAATAATGAACAAATAATGAGTACAATATGCAAATGATCAACAAAATATACAAGATATAATGAATAAAATAATAAAAGAATAGTCTCCTCAATTTGAAAAAATGAACTCATAATGGTTAGAATCTCTATAGTCCCTAGCGGAGTCGCCATTCTGTTGACATCTTTTGAGAGGACGCAACGTTGCGGTAACTCAAAAAATAATAGTAATCCAATTTTAAAAGGGCACAACGTCGCGGTGACTCAAAAAATAATAGTAATCCAATTATAAAAGAATAAAAGAATTTTTAAAAGGGTAAAGGGGTAAAAAGAAAAAGGGAGTCGCCACCTAAGTTTAAGGAAAACTAGGAAACCAATTAATAAATTAACATAAAAGAAAGTCTACGAAACTAATTGATTCTAGGTAAGGGGTTCAAGTTATTTCGAAGGGAAGGGGTTAGGCATCCTTTGAAATCCACAAATGTGGGTCATGACTGAATTCATTTTTTCAAATTGAGAAGGAGAACAAAATAATGTACAAGTATAATAAACATGTAATATACACAAGTAATATGATAAAACAATAATATAGGAATCGGCCTAAATTTGCCTATCGTCATATACAATAATGAATAATAGTATAATTCGAACTTAATTCGAATAGCTTCAATGGGAAGCACCTCCGGGTACATGTAAAGACACTTAGTAAAAGTGTTAGTAATAAATTAACATGAATAAAAATAAATGAATCAAAGAATAACTTAAAAATAAAAACCCATCTTATTAACATGGAAAGCCTTGGAAATCAACGGTAATTTCTTCATCGGCCATTTTAACATATAAAGAATATGAACTTAAACTAAATTTCCGTCTTTTAAAATGGGAAGGCCTCCAAAACCGATGGAGAGATTTTTTCATTGGCCAATTTAAACTTGTAACCTATATAACATTAATGACAACGAAAAAGTGAAAGTAACAAAATACACGAAGAAAATAGCGTGTCAATAATAATGAATGTAATGTATCATCAAAATGAGGCATGTCTACCACAAAACTTAACTTACTAAGCTTTTTTATTTTACAAAAAATAAATGCGTGGAAAATAAGCTTAACATAAAAATCAAAATAATAACTAAAAGAAAAGAAATCATCACAACTAGTGCAAAATTAATGTAAAACATCCCCGAAAATGAAACATTGCATTAATTATAACTAAATATCAAAATATAATTATAGCAAAACACAATTACTTTAACTGTGACTAAATAACTCATTAAATAAGTAAATTAAAAATAAAAATAAACAACAGAGAAAAACTCACAATATCAACAAACAATGATAACAATAATAATAAAATTATGAGAAAGAGCTCAACATTACGAAAAATAATGCAACAATTAATATAAACATAAGAACAAAATAGTGACCAAATACGATTGTCAAAATATTACCATTTCCGGGCAGATCTGGAATCATTGCTCGCCGGAGCTTTGAGCGACAGTGGCGTTGTTGTGCTATTATTCATCGGCGATGGAGCCACGCTGGAGAAGAAAGAGAGAAAGAGCTAGATGGAAAACCTACAAAATGAACTAAAATCGTAAAGGGGATAGGGGAAGGGACTGGTTCGTGCTCCGGTGCTCGCCAAAAATGGCGTATTTGGTTGGGATCTGATGGTCTAGATTTTCGATATGGTGTTGTGGTGGTTTCAATGGTTTTCGCTGGTGGTTTTGGGGAAGAAATATGGGTTGTTTGGTCGGGGTTTTGGTCGTGTTTTGGTGGTTGTTTCAGGAGCTTAAGACCTTTCTGCTTGGTAATAAAGTGTTTCTGATGGGCTGCCTTGAGACCAAGGTCAAGGCTCGAGGTGCTGAAAAAATCAAAAAGAAGTTTGGTACGGATTGGGTAATAGAAACAAACTACTCTAGAGATGCCAATGTGTAACACCTAGAATTTGGGAAAGAAAGAAAAAGGGATTTTTAGGCTGTAGGTTGTGTCTACGAGTCCCATCTACGGAACATATAAGCTTCTACGGGCCGTATATGGAAATCGTAGAAAGAGGGAAAATTAATGTTTCCAAACAAGTCTCAGTACTTCTTTTATGGTTAACCTAGACGACCCATCGTTCTATGTACGAGTCGTTGATAGGCCTCGTAGGTAGGTCCTAGACTTGGTGGAATTTTTAAAGGTTAAGTTGGTTTCTACGATTGGTATCTACAGAGCGTAGGAAGACCTACTGGTCGTAAAAGTGTTTCATCAAAAGATAGGTGATTTCATGGTCCAGTACTTGGTCTACAATTGACCAGTATGGACCATAGAGAATTCTACGATCCATAGGTCGAGTCCGGTAGTTATTTGAAAAGGCTTTTGGATTTTTTCCTAATTGTTTTAATCCAAAACTATGTTGTTTTGCCTTATACCCTAAGCCCTATATAAATCTTTTAATCCCCAAATTACCATTTTCTATTCATTCTCCTAAATCCCCTAAATTCACTCCCCAAATTCTCTCAAGACTAAGGAAAAAGAAGAAGATCTAGGGTTCATTCAAGTCTCCAATCCTCCATTCTTTTTGGGCTTTAAGTAGCAAGGTATTTGGGTATTCACACATGGAGTCCTTTCCTCCTGGGTCCCCAAGCTTTCCAATTTCTCCCTTCAATTTCAATTGATTTAAATTAGGATTTTCAATTAAATATTTATGGGTTTCACTCAATTATGATTTATGTTGTTGATTTAGCCTTCTAATGCATGATTCAATTTTTCATCATGATGTCTCGTTAAAATTATGTTGACCAATGCCTAAATTATCCTTTTTAATTATGAACCTATAATGGAATCATGAATCTATAAATTTATGAAGAAATGCATATTTTTATGAACTTATTGTAAATGAGTTAGGGATGCTTTGAAAGGAAAGTATCAATGTTATTGTGAAAGATTTTCTCACACACTATTATGATCATGATTGTGAAAGGGTATTTCTCACATATGAACGCACATTGGTGAAAGGTTTTCTCATCCATATTGAATTGTGTTTAAGGATCTATTCTATGTTTTGATCCTAAATTAAAGTGTTGATTTGTATTAATCATTGCCTTTCCTATATTATATTGGTATTTGAATTTTTATCTATTCTGTTGGGATTAGACTTAGCACCGAGAGGGCTTTGAGGTGGAGGCATAGGGTAGTCTCTAGTAGCAATCTCTAGTCCCAAACTACGTGCCCCCATAGGATTGTCTTAAATGACCTAGCTAGTGGATCCACTTTAGCAAAAAGATGATATGTATAGATTCTACTTTGGCAAGTAGATTCCCCTTCTTTCGTTATGAGGGATATACTGGGTTCCACGATGTAACTCTCATGGTTTAATTATTGGTTAAAGCTAAGATCCCACCAAAATGACCATGTTTTCTTCAAAGACTTTTCTTATGTGCCCTATTTCCAATGCATTGACTATATCTTATGATTTTCATGTTTTGCTTATTCAAGCCTTTAATTGTTCAAAGAATGATCATGTCTACTTGCTTTAAATCATCCATGCTATTATGCATATTCTATGCATATTGCCCCATACTTAGTACATTTCATGTACTAATGAATACTTGTGCCTATGTTATCTCATAAATGTAGGGTCCGACGTTCCTATCTCACACACTCGTGGCTAGACATCTCCTGGGTGCTTCAAATGATTGGTGAGTCCTCATGTTCCGAGGACTAAGACACTTTATACCTTTATGTCATTTCTATTTTTAGACTTGTATGTGATGTATGGGTGTAACACCTCGGATTCGAGAAAGGCCTAAAAATGGGTAATGGGGAGAAACTCACAAACCAACACCTGGACCATGGACCCCCACGGATTCCTAGACGGTCCGTGAAGGGGACCACGGTCCGTATGGTGGCCCATGGCAAGTTCCCCAGGGCATGCTAATCTGAGACCCTTCCCACGAGGGACTTAACAGCCCGTGAGGGAGGCAGACGGGTCGTTATGACGCCCGTGTGGGGGAGGTAGAACCTACCTCGAAGTTGGCCTCCTCCCATGAACCCCCAGACGGGTCGTGAAGATGTAGACGACCCGTTAAGATGGTCGTGAAGGGTCAAGGCGGCATGGGGGCCTCTCCCCAAGTCACCGGTCAAGGATCACAGCTGCCACAACGGCTCGTGAGGTCCTTGACGGCCACTGTGGCAGTGGTCGTGTCAGCTTTAGTCAGGGTTTTTGGGTCTTTTCCTTATTATTCTGTCCTAACACTATGTCGTTTTACCCTTAGTATAAGTCCTATATAAGTGTTTTTAACCCCAAATTTCTCCAATTGAAATCGTTCTCTCAATTTCCTAAAAGAAGAACAAGTCTTCCTCTCCAAAATATTTCTCTCTCTAGAAAGCTTGAAGAAGAAGGACTCAACCTAGGGTTTCAAGTCAAGCCTCTAATTCCACTATTGAAGGCTAGCTTTTGGCATTAAGGTATGATATTTTTCATCCATGGAGCCCTTTCCTCCATGGAGTTCCCAAATTCTTCAATTTACAAAGTTAGAATTCTACAATTGAGTTAGGGTTTTATTCTATGTCATGGGCTCTTTTAAATTTTGATTTATTTGATTGGTTTATGGATTATTATGCATGAATTGATACAATTTCATGATTTTAATATGAATTCCCATGAACCCATGTTTTCTAGATATTGATGGTTGAAAGTGGGTTTTGAACTATGTAAGGTGAATTATGGAATTATACATGTTCTTATGGAATTTATCAAATATGATGTAATTGGCTTTAGAAATGAAGCACCTATGTTGCTTATATTGTTAATTGTTGTCAAAGGATTTCTCACATAATTTCCTCATGTATGAATGTAAAGGTTTTTCTCACATAAAAGATTCTAAGTTTAAAAGTTCTTCTCACATAAAATAAATCAAAGATAAGGAGTTATTCTAAGAATGAGGCAAGCGACAGTTACCCATGACCTCTAATGAATGAAAAAGAGGTGATTACCCATGTCACATGATGTAAGGATAAGAGGCGATTACCCAAGTCCCTTAAAGAAAAGATACATAAGATAAATAGATATTCTGTGGGAGTTATGCTTAGTACCAAGTGGACAAGTGGCGATTACGCATGTCCCATAAACTATGTGCCAACATAGGATTGTCTAGATAGACATTAGCTAGTGGATCCACGTAAGCTAGAAAGTTCATGGTCTCACCTTGGCAAGTAGGACACCCTTTTTACGGTGTGGGAGACATCAGATTTCATGATAATAGCTCACATGGTCTTACATGTCGGTTAAAGGTAATTCTCCCATATTAATGAATCAATGTTACTTCAAGAGGTATGTCACATGTCTTTAAGATGACGTTTATTTGAATTGGCCATGTTTTATGACTTATATCTTCTAAACCTCTTTATATATCATGTTTTAGCTTAGTCATTGCATCTCATGAAGATATCTCCTTTTAAGCATGTTTTCAAATGTTTTATGCATGGCTATTGAGGAAACTGAGTTGTCTGAACTCATCCCCATATCGGTAGTCAAAACTACTCCCAATAATATATAAACTCATGCTCAAATGTATAAAACGTAATTCTTTCTCAATTTTAGGTAATTACTCAAGAGATCTTCTTAAAAGAGGTATTACTATGAAACTTCTCTGAACTTATAAACTTATTTAGAAATCAATGTTTCCCTCTTTCAAAATGTAAAAGTATTACATTTGGGAATACTTAGTTCCCTTATACTCATTTTTGAATCATGAAATACAACTCTTCTCATTCTCATACTCACCTTCTCAAGACTTAGTTCAAAACTATAGTTAATTGCAAAAGAACTCTCAAAATGACTCAAAAAGACCTCTTGAACTTTCCTCTTAAACTCACTTTAATTTGGAATTTAAATTAAGACATGTGATTAGGACATGTAGGATCTCTCAAGAATTAATGAAGACTTTAAGAGTTAATATCAAGAAGAGAATGTAGACATTATTCGAAAGAACACATATGAAATGAAGGGCAAAAAAGAAAAGGACTAGGCGACCCTAGTGTACTGAGTGGCGCTGGGCCCTAAACTACTGGCAAAAGTTTGGGACACACCGTTGGCGTGGTGCGCCAGGCCAAAACTATTGACCAGTAGTTCTGACGCTATGGTGGCACTCCGTCCCACCCTGTACCCAGAAACCTGAAGAATTTTTCTTCTCAATTTCGGGTCTTAACTCCTCTAGAATCGAGTGATTCCTTCTAAACACTTTCTGATTAACAATCCCAACACTAATTTATCAAAATATCCTACAATATCTACCAAAATCATAACTCATACTCAGGATCCTCAACTCAAGAAACTCAAAACCTCCATTGTTAAATAATAAAGCTAAAAATCAAGAATTACTGAAGAACTCTTTGAATACAATAATTTCGTGGATAAATTCAGATATATGGCCTGAGGATGAAAAAGTCCAATATTGTGAGAAGCCTTACATACCTGGAAAGATCGATGTTCTTAATGAATTCCAGAAATCTTGAAGAATGGTTGAACTTAGACCTTTTTTCTCCTCTTGAAACCTCGCTCTAAATCCCTAATTATTTGGGAGCGTGAATAGGTGATTTAGAATCTGTTTAGATCCTTAATTGGGTCAGGAAAATGTGCTAAGCCTAGTGGGAAGAAAGAAAAGACCAAAATACTTTTTTCTAAAACGAAGGAAGTGCCTTAAATAGAGAGGCTTCACTCAAATGGGCATAGCTTTTTTCTTCGAGCTCGAAATTTAGAAAACTTGGCGGCATTGGAAAGAGAAATCAAAGACCTTCAATTTGATAGCTTATGAGGCACCTAATTCTTTGTTTGCTAAAATGTATGATCCTTTGAAGTTAACCCAAGGAAACTCTCATAGTGAAACTCAATCGGAAAGAAAGTTTTCAACTCAATTTTATGCTAGGGGATTCTAGTGACCTTAACATCTACGAAAATTTAGAATCATTCGGTACAATATTATTCACAATAAAGAATGGTTCGAGTCTTAACTTAGAAATTTTTGAGATGTTACAATATCTCACCCTTGGGATCATTTGTCCTCGAATGACGGCTGGACTAAGAATGAAAAGGGTTTCCTCTTACTATCTTTCTGACTTCTAAACTTGCCTACTAATATAGGCAGAATTGATTTCTACTAAGAGTTTGGAACTGTCTATGGCACCTCAGTTTCAAACGATATGAGTTTGACAATAGTCACGCTCTATATGATGAAGCTATTTGACATAAAGCAAGGATATCTAGGCAACAAGTAGGAATATGAATATTATGCCTTGAGCGATATGACTGGTAGCTTTGAAGCTTAGAAACACTTCTAAACTATGCTCTTCTTTCTTATAACCTCTCTTCATTGGCTGTAGCTCATGGCTCCCACAAGGGTTTATGACTACTCTTACCAAGGTTTGAGTCTAACTGTATGCTCTTACTATACTCAAGCCTAACTCAAAATCACAAAGTACTTATCATAAGATGATTATTCTAATCTAAATCAAAAGATTCGGGTCCTATACCTTTATAGGAAATTTCATCCTAAGAATATTACTCCTTTTCGCCGCATTCAACCAACTTTGAGTCTTAATCAAGAACCACCTAATGCATCATTCATTCCTCCATATGCTACCAACACCACATTCAAGCCTAGTACTATAACCATTCCATGGACTCCTACTAACTAATCCTTATAAGAATTTCTCATTCTCTCATCATCTCTACAAACTGAATTTCATGCATTACTACTAGGGACTAACTAATTTCTCTCATTTAACTACTACTCATAGTAAAACCTCATCCTATTCTTCCTCCAGATTGATAACCTTCGATGGAATAAGCACACTAATGCTACCAACATGAGAAAAATCAACCTTCTCCTTCTATCATCCCCATCCCTCTCTAACTAAAAAGGATCACTGAACGAGCTTTAGGGTGAAAGATCATCAGCATGATTCTTTTGAGAAATCTGATATAAAAATATGAATGGCGAAACATTATGTTGCTAGCCATTGAGAATAAGTCCTGAATTTGTAAAACTGATCATACTATGAGACATAAGTTCTTATATGAATAGGTTTATACAATAGGGATAATATCCATAACCTTATGGAGTAAGATTGGGATCAATGGGATAAAGTCTTTTCCCCTTACTTACGGAACTGAGCATAGATTTGAATATCTCAAAAGTGTATGAGCATATAGGTCATAGAAAAAATTCTGATATTAGAGGCATCAACTGGATGTTGTACTGACTGAACTTTAAGGATACGCTAGAGAATGAATGGATCAATATATCACTTTAACTCTTTGTGAAGATATCACTATTTGGTTCTCAACACTTTACTTGGTTTCTCATCTTGTTATCTCCCTCTTAAGTCTAAAGCTTACACTTGAAAGCTATGGATCTATTCCATCATCTCTAAACTGGTCTACATTCCCTTTACTCTTATACTTGGGAAAGGTTTATCTCATGGCTACTGAACTCTCCATAAAAAGGTACTAAGCATCCTTCTAAGACCTTTTTCTCTGATACTTCTCTTAACCTCTTCTCATTGGCTTATAAGGCAAATTAATCTAACAATTAATAATTTGACTTCTCCTTCTTAGACTACCAATAACATTCTTCTATGTTCATATCAACCTAACTAGAGGAAATTTTGAACTATATTTAAGAGGCTCGTCATTGACTATATAAATCCTTTCTACTAATTTCTTAAGGGTGATAAATAATGCTTACATCAAACTACTGCTGAATCGAGGATTTTGACTCATTAAGGGCTTGATATTCAGAGTTTTAGTGTCCTCAATTCCTATTTTATGCTTTAAGCTAATGTTAAAATTCTAATTTGCAGCAATTAAGGCAAAGGAGCAAGGCAAGGACATTACTAGGAAAAAAAAGTGAAAAAGCTGAAGAAAAGCAAGGCTGATGCTCGCCAAAAGTTACAGCAGGCCGGCCCATGTACAAGGCAAACTCGGTGAGAGAAAGGTGGATTTGGTGAAACGCCGAATAGATCAACGATGGAGACTTTGATCGCGTAAATTTACATCAAAGAAATGATGAAAATCCAAGCCAAGAAGGCGATGAAAAGGAGCACTCGGCGCATCGCCGGCCTGGGCGACGAAGCCCGACTTATTTTGTCGATGGGTTCGCAAACTGAAATTTTGGGAACGTATAAATGCAATTTTCAAAAGGAGAAAAAAGACATCTGAAGTTTTTGGAGAGTTCCCACATTGTCCAGTTCTGGGTTTTTGATCCCTAACATTGTTCTTTGACTTTTCAATAGACATTAGGGTTTATATGATTTTGAATTCAATTTGAGCATTATGAAGACTTGTGGATTGTTACCTAAGCTGATGGAGAACATAGTTGATAACTATTTCTTGCTCTTTGTTATGTGTGGCTAAAAACCCCATTCTTGGGGGTGTGATTATGTGATTGAATGCTTCAATTAGCTTATGGTTGTTAGTATTTACTGATTTTATTGTTGATTTGAAGTGGGTTCAATTGATAGTTGACTGTTAATTGATGAATTGTAGTTGCAAATACAATTCTAGCCTATTTTTCTAAGCTTGCTTGAGAAAGAGGTTTTAGAGTTAAAATTATTGATTGATGATTGTAGTGATTGGGTTATTGTAGACTTAGCTTGGGTAAGTGGGTCTAAATTCAATCCTACTAATCTAGCTTGAAAAAGTAGATTGATTGAGTTATTGGGCTGTTTTTATGTGTTATGTTTGTCGAGGTTTGAGAGAACTTGCTTGATTCGTGATAGTTGATTGAGAAATGGCTATTGCACCTAAATCCTAGCCTACCCACTAAGATTCAACGATTTCTAGTAAATAATAATCACCCATTTAGTGAAATTGATATTCAATTGATCACACTCCCAAGGACCTCTCTACTTGTTTAGTCCCGATTGTTTGTAGTTGTTAATTGTTCACTTAACCACCCCCCCCTCCCCCCATTTAACATTAATTGTCAAATACTTTCCATTTACTTTATTGTTTCGAAAATGTCTACTTCTATAAACGAGTAGAACACCATTTTACTTTGTAATTTAATTATTTATCGTATCACTCTATGTGGGATCCACTCCAACTCTCATTGGGTTTATACTTGATTGCGACCGCCTACACTTAGAATCAGATGAAGTGTAGTTGAGCGTTATAAAAAATGGTGCCGCTGCCGGGGAGTGGTGTTTATAATTCTTTTAGTGAAGTTTAGTTGTGAACTGATTGAGTTGTAGTTGAATCAACTTACTTTTGTGCTTTGTTGGCTGTTCTTAAACAGGTGAAAAGATGAGTGTTAACGGGAGAAATGCTAGCCCACTTGGGCATAGTGATGAAATTGGTAACTTGCACGATGTCAATGAAGATCAGTTGGAAGTGCGGGTGCTATTAGATTGCCTCCGGTTTTGGGAAATATGGTGTTTCATGCTACTAGCTCTATGTTGCAGCTGTTGCAAATGAAGGGTCTATTTTGAGGTCTAGCTACTGAGGATTCTCATGACCACATCCGAAACTTTGTGGATGTGTGTGGGCCATTTCTTTCAAGAACATCACTTAGGATTCGTTCCGACTTCATTTGTTTCTCTTTTCCCTAATAGGGGAGGGAACGAAGTTGTTGGCTGATTTACCAAGGGATCCAATCACTTCTTGGGAGGAGCTCACCGATGCATTTTATGTAAGGTTTTTCCCTCCTTCGAAGGTGGTGACATTGAGCGATAATATTCATAACTTTAAGCGAGTGGATGATGAACCAATTCATGAGACATGGCTGAGGTTTCAGAAATTGCTGCTCCAATGTCCAACTCATGGACTCCCGAATAATGTGTTGTTACAATACTTCTAGCAGAGTCTAGATTCAGTCAACAAGGGTGTGGAAGACAAGCTCGTTCGAGGAGGAATCATGCAGCAACCGTTTGAAATAACATTTACTCTTCTTGATGAGATGACAAAAATCAACCGTGCTTGGTACACTAGAGAAGATCAAGTGTCTCATTTGAACTTCAAGATGACAAAGGAACACATTGAAAAGGACTAAGAGTAGGATGCAAACATAGCCAAAATGATGACCCAAATGGACCTATTATCAAAAAACGTCATGGGAAGTAGTTCTATGGCTGTGAATGCAAGCAGAGTTAATGGAGTGAATCCTGATGAAGTGCAATTTAAAGATATGTACAATGAGAAAGTAAATTTCCTAGAAAATCAAGGAGGAGGTTTCCTTCCGAACTATCCATGGTCGGGAAGGAACCAAGGCTGGAATAGGGACCGTGATGACAATTGGAGAGACCAAGATAGGGAATGGTGTGATCTTGGTATGAATTGGAGAGGGTGGGACGGTGACAAAGAATGATATGTACCTCCTCATGAGCGTCAAAAGCCAAAAGAGCAAAGGGCTAATCTTGAAAATTTCCACACTGAAGATATGCTTGCCTGCATTCTCAACAAAGTGGAAGGATCGAACAATGTGCTAAAGGAAATGAAAGATGACGTCTCATCTCTGAACCAAACAATTACCTCATATTTGGTATCGATTAAGCAGCTGGAAACACAAATGGGTCAAATCTCGACTCATTTAAACACAAGACCAAAAGGAGGATTACCGAGTGATACCCCGGTTAACCCAAATAATGAAGTTTAAAAGTGTGTCTTCGTCGTGCCATGACATTAAATAAGGTGCTTCTTGGGAGGCAACCCAAGTTTTTAGTTTTAAATGTTGTTGTTTGAATAACAGGTGTTAGATGTGCAGACTGAAAATTTGAAATTTTGGTAGAAGAGGCAATTAGGCGAGCTCAGGTACCATTCAGTGACTCACCGAATAGGTTGACGAGCCTGATCTGGACCACCTTTTTGACCAACTAAATGGCTAGAGTTTTGTAACCTTCGGTAGGCAAAAACACAATTCAGCGCATCACTGAATGGTCAGTGACATAAGTTAATATCGCCGACTGGGCGCGAACTGAAGGGTAAAAAAGGCCCTCAACCATTTTAAATTCAAAATTCCCATTCATTTCACATTTTCTGACTTTTGCACTCTTACATCTCATATTTAGATCATATTTTGCTTGTTACTTTTGTGGGGGGATCGATTTCTCAGGAGAATTTTGATTTGCTTCTGTATTTTCTAATCTAGGGTTTGTTTCCATTTACTCTTAAGGTTGGTGTCCCGAACTTGGCTTGATTTGTAGTAGTTTGTGGTGCATGCTCTTAATATTGTTTGATCTATTGCATAATGTGGATTTGATTTATTTTTAAGTGAGGACCATTTTCGTATCATGTTTATGTTTGTGTTTTCGTCCAAAATTGTTGATTTCCGTGTGTAAGTTGACTGAAATTATGGGTGTGTACTATTTATATGTTGGGTCTGGCGTGGGTGAAGTCTGAGTAACCCGAATTGTATCGATCGACTAAATTTTCCCAATAATAGAGCGGGCGACATCATTCTTAAGGTCAAAAGACGTTGATTGGTCAATTTTAGACAAATCAGGGGAAGTTGGAGTACCCCGGGGTCATTATTGATATGGTTCTGGGCTTAATTGCATAGAATAATGCTTAAATTTTATTATCGTGGGTTGTGGGTTAAAAATTGAAGGTCGGCGTCAAAAATTGGCACGAGAGACCAGTCGGCAAGCTTAGTCAAGTTCACCGAATGACTCGGCAGTTCGCCAAGTGACCCCTCGATCACCTTTTTGTTCTTAATTTTTGATGGTCTGATTCTATAAAATTTGATGATATGCCTGAGCTCACCGAATGTATTTTTGATCGCCCTTTGTCAACCTCAATTTTAGTTTAATATTCTGTAACATTTGGTGAGCTACTTCTAGTTCGCCAAATGAAGGCGGCGAATCACCGAGTGACCTAGCTTTTGTGAAATTATATTCTGTAACATTCAGTGAGCCCGACTTAGCTCGCCGAATAAGTTTGGCGACTCACCGAACTGGTTGGTGATACGCTCAAATTACACCTCCCTAAAGAAGTATAAGCGATCGTTGTCAAATAAAGAACCCAACTTGTAGGTTGGGGTCGATCCCATGAGGAATATGGTTCAGACTTAAACTTAACTCACTATTATATCCATTTAGTCAAACTATTTCCGAGACAAGTAAACAAAGGGGTTTTCTTTGTAAGTAAGTAACATATTGTTGATTAAGTAACAAGTAAACAAGATTCAAATTTGAGTTATCAATATGAGAGAGAAACTAGGGTATATATGTTCTCCACAAGATCTTAACGCAGTAATCCTAATAATAATAATCCTTTCCTAGTGTTTTACATGCAAAGTTGGTAAGTTAGGTATCCCTAAGTGATTGGTCCTCCAAGTAGGGAATTTCACAACGCACCTTGGTCCGGCTACGAGTGTATGCTTTACTAACCCTTACCTTTACCCCAGATTAGTCATCACATCAATGTATAGATTAGTTTTCACCCTCAGTCCAATTGACATTAGACTATTAGATAGCATCCACTAAATCTCTGTTGTTAATTCTTTTCTCATTCACTACCTCCTTGGTCCGACAAGTAGAAACGAGGCGAGTTCTAACATTGGCCACCGTTAAACAGACTTCTAAATGAAAGAATTAACAATACATGCATAAATAGTATTCAAGAATTACTTAATTATTATTCATACTTGTTAATTGCTCATGGTTCCCACAACCCTAGTTGTGGATTTAGCTACTCATGCTTGATAGTTCACAATTCATAATTAAATAAGAAGAATTCATGAACTTACAAGTAGAATAGATGAAACCCGAAATCT
Source organism: Solanum acaule (assembly GCA_036250505.1). Classification (NCBI taxonomy): domain Eukaryota; kingdom Viridiplantae; phylum Streptophyta; class Magnoliopsida; order Solanales; family Solanaceae; genus Solanum; species Solanum acaule. The sequence goes on along the minus strand of JAJOOR010085613.1, from coordinate 21,310 downwards.
TCAATTGAATTTCAAAGAGAATTATATAAAACGAAATCCGGAAAGTTAATTTCTAAGAGCATGCAAATTAATTCCCAAAGAACAAAACCTATAAGTATACAATAATGTCTAACCCCCCAAAACAAAGTTTATAACTCCTATTTACATAAAACAAATCCTAACTTAAACAGGAAACAAACTAAGGAAATAAATCAGGACACGGTTTCGATCGACGCTTTGACTACGGTCCGTAGGTCCCCTCCGTGTCTCAACACTTAGACAAATTTATCAGGTACTGGAACCTTCAACTCTCAGATCACCATCGATAGTTGTGCAGGACGGACCGTGGGTTGACCTACGGTCCGTCGAGTACTCCGTGGTTCCACACTTGGTCAGATTTCCCTGATGTTCCACCTACGATGCATCACCTACGATCTGTGGACTGGACTACGATCTGTCCTGGCACTCTGTGGACTAAGTACTGGAACTTCAACTCCCAGAGCAGGACCTACGACTACCCATCCATGGCCCGTCGTTAGACCTACGCTCCGTGGGTGGCTCCGTTGGTGGGCACTTCTGCACTTTTCAGCTCGCATCTTCATCAACCGCATCTAAGCCTATTTCCTGCAAAAATTACACATAAAACATTATTCCTAATAACAAAATAGCTCAATACACACACAAATTCTAAGTGAAACACATAAAAAACACCGTAAACTCATGGTATATCAACACCCTCAACTTAAGCTTGCTTGAAAAAGAGGTTTTAGAGTTAAAATTATTGACTGATGATTGTAGTGATTGAGTTATTGTAGACTTAGCTTGAGAAAGTGGATCTAAATTCAATCATACTAATCTAGCTTAAAAAAGTAGATTGATTGAGGTATTGGGTTGTTTATATGTGTTATGCTTGTCGAGGTTCGAGAGAACTCGCTTGATTCGTGATAGTTGATTGAGAAATGACTATTGCACCTACAGCCTAGCCTACCCACTAAAATTCAACAATTTCTAGTAAATAATAATCACCCATATAGTGAAATTGACATTCAATTAATCACATTCCCAAGGATCCCTCTCTACTTGTTTAGTCCCGATTGTTCGTAGTTATTAATTGTTCATTAACCCCCCCCCCCCATTTGTCATTAATTGTCATCTCCTTGCCATTTACATTATTGTTTCGAAAATGTCTACTTCTATAGATGATTATAACACCATTTTACTTCGTCATTGAATTCTTTATCGTATCACTCCCTGTGAGATCGACCCCAACTCTTCATTAGGTTTATACTTGATTGCGACCACCTACACTTAAAATCAGATGAAGTGTAGTTGAGCGTTGTCACGCCCTGATGCTACCCCATTGACTTAACACTGGACCTACGATCACGATGACCCCAAGCTACCCATGAATCTGGCATATCATAAGCATACTGAAAATAACTAAGTAAATCATGCACTATGCAGAAGCTAAATCATTAGATATCTGGAGATGGGACGAAACCGAACTAGTCTGAATATTAATTATATAAAAAATGTTTGGTGATGACTGAAACAACCACTTAACAACTCAAGCTGAAACTACTACTATGTGTGAAAAGCCTATAACTGAGTTGAGTTGCTGGGGCATGCCCCCAGCTAACTCTAACAAAACTGAAAACTGAAAGTAAAGACTGAAATAGAAAGCCTTTCTAATGTCCTTGAAGTATTAAGACTCACCACTAAAGCTGCTAAAGTCGAACTTCAAATCAAACTAAGCTTGATCTGAATGCTGAGTTCCTGAACCTACATCATGAAATGATGTAGAGCAAAATATGCGTTAGTACTTGGAATGTACTGAACATGAAGGATATAGATATTCTAAGCTGAACAAAATATATAAGCTAAATAATGCGTAACTAAGCAATGATACAATCTGAACAAGGATATAGATATGTACTGAAGTATATCTGAAAGATAAACTGATTGCAATGACCAAGTACTAATCATGAAGATAACATGCTGAACTGTATGCTGAAGTAACTGCTGAAAATCTAGTTAATGCACTAAGAGTCTGACTATAGGAGCTACTATTAACCGACATAAACCGCGTGAACTAAACGTGGAGTCCTATGTGTACACCCTATTGAGAGGACCCAATATACCTTTCCAGGGGTATAAAGGCATGAATGTAGCGTGATCACAAATACTAATGCCCAACATAGAGGACTTATAATCCTACGCGGGCACGTAGTTCTGGGACTACGATGGTACGCTGAATCCTAGTCTAACTCGATTCTAAGTCTACTCCCAGCTGAATACATATGATGCTAAAATGCACTGAATACTGAATAGCTCAAAATGCTGACATGGTTACTGAGAATGCGACATTTATATACTGAGGATATGACATTCAAAATTTGGATTATGATTTTCTTTTTAACTAACGTAGCAAGTATAATTCCTGAACTAAGAGAATTTACACAAACTAGGGTTCTGAGTTTTATACAAGGAATTGTGCAAAGTTTCCAAGAAAACATACTATTTGGACTAAGGATTCTACAACAACAAAAATCACCATAAATCTCCAAGGATTTGTAAACCCTAGGTCTAAAAAAGTTATAAAGAATCAAGGAACAAACTGAATTCTAGGGACCTAGTGGATGAAAGGAACCCACTAGTGAAATCCCACATACCTAGTGACGAAATCCACAGAGAAATCCTTTGGATTTCGGGGTTGAACTTCATAGAACGCTTTTGCTTGTTCTTGGAAGAGATGGTCACCTCTTTCTCTTCTCTTCACTCTAAGTTAGGTGAATTTAGGAGAATGAGGGTTTTAGGTAGTTTCTAACTAGTTTACAAAGCTTAGACTGAGTAAAGCGTCGTAGTTTAAGTATTAAGCGATGTGGTTTAAGTTCCCAACGCATAAAGGAAAAGACTATTGTGACCCTGACTTAAATTCTGCCGAAGTGGCTTCAAGACAGGCTTCACAGGCCGTCATGATGACCAAGGCCCGTCAAGCAGCTCGTGAAGATGCCCTACCCGACATGGCTTCACTTAAATGGGCATAACTTTTTACTCCGATCTTGGATTTTAGGAAACTTAGTGGCATTGGAAAGAAGACTCAATTATCTTTAATTTTATAGGTCATGGGCCACCTAATTCATTTTGTGCTGAAAGATATGACTGTTTGAAGTTGACCCTAAACTCTTTGTTTGACAAGTCTCCTTCACACACGACTTCACGGTTGTGTGGAGTTCCACAGACCATTTAGACGTCTGTAGTGCTTAACCAGTTACATTGGGGGTGAAACCTCACTTAAAAGCTGACGTCCATCAAGCTGGTCGTGAAGATGCTCTGCCCGACAAGGCTTAACTAAAACGAGCATAACATTTTACTCCGGGCTCAGAATTAGGCAAACTTAGTGGTGTTGGAAAGAGGATTAATTTGATAGGTTGTGGGCCACGTAATTCATTTTGTACTTAAAGATATGATCTTTTGAATTTGACCTAAATCTCAAAGTGTATCAAGCCTCTTTCACGAGCCATTTTAAGGCTCGTGTGAAGCTCCACAAACCATCTAGTGGTCAATGGTATTTATTAGTACCCATGTTGGTTCTGTGTCCCCCTCATTGGCCACTTCACAACTCGTTTGGTGCTCCACGGACTATTTAGTGGTCCGTGGTCTTTTACCTTTTTGCTGGGTGCATAACCACGAGTAGGGTGACGGGTCGTAATCCTCTTCATGACATATGGACCCACTTTGTGGTTTGTCCTTCTCTGTTGATCAATCTTAGTTCTGATTTTGAGGTGTTACAATATCTCCCCCTTGGAGTCATTCGTCCTCGAATAAAGTCTAAACAAACTAAGTATGGAGGGATGGAGCTGCAATCCCTACTACCAAGTACTAGAAATTGATATCTAACTGAACTGAGTTCTATGAACATGAAAATATGCTAAAATGCAAGGAAAACTGAGGAAACAAGGTACTGAGACTAATTTACACAAGAGGAAACAGAGAGACTGGAGAGGAACTATTACATGAAGCTGAAATGGAATCGGATGGAAAGAGGTTTGGATACTTGGCCATCATGGCTGCTTCTGCTTAGCAGTTAGACCCCTCTACGGACTGACTCCTCCACAAAACCTTTACTGAACCAACTTCCTTATTTCTTTACCTATGAACCTGAAGGTCAAGAATTTCTACTGACACCTCTTCATAAGTGAGACTAATTGTTTACTGATTTAAATGTTGTTTTGAAGTGGGTTTGATAGATGTGTATTAACCCATGAATTGTAGTTGCAAATGCATTTCTAACTTAGTGTTCTAGGCTTGCTTGAGAAAGAGGTTCTGGAATTAAGGTTATCAATTGATGATTGTAGTAGTTGGGTTATTGTAGATTCAGCTCGAGAGAGTGAATCTAAACTCGGCCACACCAATATAGCTCGAGAGAATAGATTAATTGAGGTTTTGGACTATTTGAATTATTATGCTTGTTGAGGTTTGAGAGAACTTGCTTGAATCTTAATAGTTGTTCGAGAGAAAGATATTTCATCTATAGTCTAGCCTACCCACTGAGGTTCAACAGTTGTTAGTGAATTATAATTACCCATATAGCGAAATTAGCTTTTAATCAATCACATCCCCGAGAATCCTTCTCTACTTATCTACTCCCTTGTTTTCATAGTTGTTGTAGTTGTTAATTGACAAAACCTAATTCCCCATCTGACATTTGTTGTCTGCGTTTCTTTAATTCGATAATGTTGACTTCTACAAATGATTAGAGCATAATCTTTACTTCTTAATTGAATTTCACACTGAACCACTCCCTGTGGGTTCGACCCCAACTCTTTGTTGGGTTTATACTAGATTACGATTGCCTTCACCTAGAATTGGATGAGGTGTAGTTGAGTGTTATAAAAAAAATGACACCTCTGTGGGGGAGTGGTGTTATAGAATTCTCTTGTTGAAGTTGGTTTGTGTTCTTATTGTATTGTAGTTGAACCTATTTACCTTTTACCTTTTGTGTGTTGTTTGTGGCCTTTGAGCAGGTGACAAAATGAGTGTCAACGGGAGCAATGCCAGCCAATTGGGTCACAATAACGACATCGATAACTTGAACGATGTGAATGACGTACATGTGAATCACTTATATTTGGGTGGTGTAGGTTTTATCTGGTTAGTTTCGGTTGTGAGAAATGTAGTGTTCCACGTGACAAGCACGATGTTGCAACTCTTGCAAATGAAAGGGTTATTTGGAGGCTTGGCTCATGAGGATCCCCATGACCATATTCAGAATTTTGTGGACGTTTTTAGTCCCTTATCTTTCAAGAACATATCCCCAAGAGTCAGTTCGACTCTGATTGTTCCCTTTTTCTTTGATGGGAGAGGGTACCAAGTGGTTAGCCGACCTACCTAGGGACTAAATTACCATTTAGGATGAACTTACTGAAGTGTTCTACATAAGGCTCTTTCCTCCTTAGAGGATGATGTCATTAAGGGACAATATCCAACGCTTTAAACACTTGGATGGTGAGCCAATTCATGAGAAGTGGCTACGTTTCTAGAAGTTGCTGCTCCAATGTCCAACTCATGGACTCCCGAACAACGTCTTGCTACAACATTTCTATCGGAGTCTAGATTCGTTTAACAAAGGTGTGGTTGACTAACTTGTCCGAGGAGGTATCATGTTGCATCTACTTTGCTTGATGGGACAAGGAGATATACATACCTCCCCATGAAGTCAAAAGCCAAAAGATCAAATTGACCTAGAAAGTGTCCGTACTGAAGATATACTTTCACATTCTCACAAAAGTGGAAGTGTCGGACAAAGTTTTGAAAGAGATGAAAGATGATGTCTCAACTCTCAATCAGGCGGTTACTTCTCACTTAGTGTCCATTAAACAGCTAGAGACACAAATGGGTCAAATCTCGACTTAGTTGAATCCAATGCCGTAAGGAGGGTTGCTGAGTGACACCATGGCCAATCTCAAGAATGAACCTTGAATGGGTATCTTTGTCGTGCCACGATGTTAAATAAGGCATTTCTTAGGAGGCAACCCAAGTTTTTGATGTTTTTAATATTGTATTTGAATAAAGGGTGTTGAATGTGCAGGTTGAAAATTTGAAGTTTTGGGAAATGAGCAATTAGGCGAGCCAAAGATCCTGTCGGTGACTCACCGAACAGGTCGGAGAGCCTGACTTGGATCGCTGTTTGAACCACCTATCTTGTTGGAGGTTCTGTAAAACTCGGTGGGCTAAAGTGCCACTGGGCGCATCGTCGAGTGGGTCGGCAACGTAAGTTATGGCTGCCGACTGGCATGCGAACTGAAGGGTCAAAAAGGCCAAACCATTTTTAATTTCAAAGATCTCCGTCATTTCATACTTTTCGGCATCCACATTTTCACAACCGCACATTTTCTTTCTTTCGTACTATTTTACTTGCTTTTGTGTTCTTGCTAATATGAGTAACTAAATCCACAACTAGGGTTGTGGGAACCATGATCAATTAACAAAGTATGAATAGTAAATAAGCAATTCTTGACTAGTATTTTGCATGCATTGACAATTCTTTCGTTTAGAAGTCTTTTTAACGGTGGCCAACGTTAGAACTCGCCTTGTTACTACTTGCCGGACCAAGGAGGTAATTAACAAAAAAAGAATTATCAACATAGATTTAGTGTGATACTATCTAATAGGCTAGTGTCGATTGGTGCAAAGTAATAACTAAGCCAAACATCGATTATGATGGCTATTATGAGGTATAGGTAAGGATTAGTAAATTATACACACATAGCTGGACCAAGGTGCGGGGTGAAATTCTCTAGATGCCGGACCAAGGATTTAGAGATACATAACTTACCACTTTGCATGCGATATACTAGGAAAGGATTGTTATTACTAGGATTACTGCGTTATGAGCTTGTGGGGAACACTTATGCCCTAGTTAATTTTCTCATCTTGATAACAACCAAAATTGATTTTTGTTTGATTACTCACTAAATTATTACAATTTGTTTCACAAATTCCCCCCCTTTTAATTACCTGTCTCTGGAAGTAATTTGACTAATTGAATATAATTGTTGGTCAAAGTAAAGTCTAAACTATTTTCCTCGTGGGATCGACCCCAACCTACAAGTTGGGTTCTTTACTTGATAACGATCGCTTATGCTTCTTTAGGGAGGTGTAATTTGAGCGTATCAGTACCACCAGCCCAGGTTCCTCCTCACTGGTCACTTAATAGATTAAAGTCCAAGGGATTGAGGACAATTTTGGAAGAAAAATGGTTATCTACTAATTGAGTGGTAGAGAGGTACCCAGAGGTGTGGAACACCATAAAGTTCCACAAGTTCGAGATATTAACCAAGCCGCGAGGGTCATACATTCTGACTTAGGTCCAAGAGTTCTATGCTGAGTACGGGAAGGTGATCTCCACAGGAAAGAAGAAGGCCAGTGCATTCAAACTGGTCGACTATGTGGTAGTGCGGGGGAGAAAGGTGAAGTGCAGAAGCACCGACATCAATGAGGTGCTTGGCTGTATGAAGAATATATACCACTACCTGACTGATCGGATAAAGAAGAAGACCCTTGATGACTTGAAGGCTTGGTGGGCACCGTTGATTTCCGACATCACACCGTGGTGGATTAAGGCAGAAGCTCCAATAGAGAAGAAATATTTGAATGTGGCTACAAGATATTGGTTCAAATTCATCAGCAATACTCTGATGCCGTCATAGAACGAGTCAATACCCAGGTATCCAAAAGTTGCATTACTGGGATGTATCATTGACATGAGTGATCTTAATTTGGGCTTGATCATCGAGCAGGAGAAGGCCATGAGGGCCAAATAGAGTCAGACCTCTCTCTCATTCCTTGTCTTTATTATTGAGCTGTGCAAGCGGGCCTGTGTCCTTTTGATTGAAAGGATGGATGTGGAAGTGAACCTTACACCCTTTACTGACATCCAGCGGATAGAGGTCGAGTACAAGAGGGATGAGGGTGATCTGAGGAGAGTTACACCTCTAGATATGTCCCCTGTAGTTGATGATGAGATGTTGCTGACAAAGGCAATACTTCCTTATCATGCCATTGAGCCTACATGTACCCCTGACACCTCTACTTCCGTACCTTTTGGCCCTACTTCTTCTCCCCCTCCTACTACTACTACTATTATTGCTTTTGTTTCATGACCCCCTATCACCCAGGCCATGTTAAACAAAATGGTCCATTTGGCTCAGTCTGTGGATGTCCGTTCCTCCTGGGTAGAGGTTGTTGTGCCTGGGTTGATTGAGCAGGCGATTGATGCTGCCTTGGCCCTGATTAGGGCTGAGATGAGAGAGCACAAAGAGCCGATAGATGCCCACAAATTTGCACGGGATGCCCTTACTATAAGGGTTGAGGCATGTGAGCAGATCTGGTGTGTGTCTAATGGTGTGACGGCCTTGAAGGCCGATATTGTTGGGCAGAGGAAGGATGTGGATGAGCTGAAATCCACAGACCTATCTATGCATTTGGGTATGGTGGAGATCCCTGAGGTTATGGTTGTGTATCGGTGGATCGGGTTCGGATTTAATGTTTATCGGTTTGACTTATTGGTTATCAGTTTGTAGATATGCTTAATCATTATAGAACCATTAAGATGTTGACTTATCGGTTATTGATCGTTAACGGTTTAATCGTTAAGATTTGACAGAAACAAATATTGAAAATCACTTTAAAATAAGGTGACAAACCAAATGAACCATGCACATGAGTTCACAAGTTACGTCTTTCTCAAAAGCAAACACTTTTACATTGTAAAATAACTAAGAGTTTGGGACAACTAGAAATAAAAGTAGGAACCTAAACTCTAAGTCAAGGATTTAATATACAAAATGACATAAATATAATAATTTAATTTACTATTGAGTTATCAGTTAACCCGTTAAGAAAAAACCTAAAACTTTTAAGAACCGATTACCCAATAACAAAAATAAATCAAAAACGTTATAAAAAATGCTAAACCAATAATTCATTATGGATAAACTAATAACTTTTTTTCGGTTCAGGTTATGGGTTTTGGTTCTATTTTGAACAGCCCTACTCGAGGTCCCGAGTGCAGATGTCCCTCCTAGTTCAGAGGTCCCTCCGGCTACTATGACCGAAGATGTTGATAGAGAGGACACAACTGCTGAGTCTAAGGCTAAGACTGATTAGGAGGAGTTGTGTGTCCGTGATGCGTCCATGTACGATGATCTAGAGGACCTTGAGGGGTCCATGGTTCATACAACGGTTTAGGCATCACTCAGGGATACTTCGATTGTGGGCTCTAGTTGAGCCAAGGATGATGTTACACCGGGCACTGATGCCCAAGCTGATGGAGTCACCGATATGTAGAGTTCACCCTAGGCTTAGCCTGGAAGGAGGATTTTTTACTACCTTTCTATTTTTATCTTGTTTATTTCTCTATTTCTGTGCATTTGAGGACAACTGCTAGACTAGTTTGGTGGGGTGAGGTATTTCTATACCTACCTCTTTTGGCCTATTTTTTGAATATTTGTTGATTTGTTTTGTGAATGTTGGACATGATCTTGTGTTGATATATATATTGATTTTTAGTCCATTTTTTTTAATGTGAATGTGGTTTTGACCCCTTTTTAAAATTTGCCACCTTTTAATGTGTGTGAATGTGGCTGTTCTCTTGCAATTTCGAGTGTCGGTTATGATCAATATCGATGACTTGAATAATGATCTTGTTTGAATGACATGTGTGTGCAAATCCGATGAGGCAAATTGAGTTGCATAAGTCATGTATGAAGTTGTAGCACCTCATTGTGACTATGGCGGTTGTTGAATGGAACTCTTATGATGATCATTGCACGCTAGTGAAAATGGTAAAGTCTTATTTGATAAGTGTGTTGAATGTCATGTGTGGTGAGGTTGTGTTGAAATGCATGCTTTATAATACCTAGAACTTGTACCTTTGGTCCAATTAACTAGTGTGAGCGAATGATAGAGATGATCTTAGGCAATTTGTAGAGAATGAGCCATTGTTGCAATTATACATCTTTGTGACCACCTTATGAGAGTGTGAACCTAGCTTGTCACCATTTGAGCCTATCATTTTCCTTGGATGAACTTTGAACAAAAACAACCCCTTTCTTTCCCACCTCAAATCTTCATGAAACATTGGTTATTTTGAATAGCCAACTTAGGCCAAAAGCCTAAGTTGGGGGTGTGGTAAAAAAGGGAGGAAAATCAAGAATTTTAAGAAATTCACCCTTGAAATATCTTGTTGAAAAATATGGAACCCCTCCATGTAAAAAAGAAGAAGAGAGAAATGAAAAAAAGAAGAAGATTGAAAAAGAAAAGAATTGTTGAAATAAAGTGTGTGCAATGAGCAAATAAAATGGGGTATCCAATGAAGTTTGATTAAAAGAATAGGGTGTGAATTTTGAGAATCAAAAGTGTGATAGAAAAGGTGAAAGATGAAATGCACACCATGCTCCATGAAGGTACTAGTCACTAAGCCTAAATGACCATACCCTAACCCTTAGCTCCGATATAAACCTTGAAAGACCTTTGAGATCTTGATTGAGTTTAACATCGTGTTGATTGGAAAATAAACGCAAGCCTATGGGGAAAAATCGTACATGTGTCCAAGCCTTGAGAGAGTGAAAGTTGTTTGTGATTCCTACATTTTGAAAATTTGATGATTTTGTGTGAAGATGAAATCGTTTTTGTTGTGAGGACATTCGAACACTCTTGTTGAGCTTGAACTTGAATTTGAAGCAAACATTGTGAGCTTGAGTCCATTTGATAATGGTTAGTCATAGTTTGAAACTTAAAGTGCACAATTGAATATTCTATGAGTAGTTTGAACCGCTTATGTGCATTCATGTTGAATCTTGAGTAGCACTATTTGTAGACATCCTTGTTGAACTTATTGATCTTGAGTTTACTTGAGGAGAAGCAAAAGTTTAAGTTGGGGGTGTGGATGAGTCTGAGATTTCGACTCATTTAGGGCTTTGTTTTCATAGTTTTATTGTCCTCAATGCCTAATTTATGGTCCAAACTGATGTGAAAATGTTGATTTGCAGCAAAGAAGTCAACGGAGAAAGGCAAAGACATTACCAAGCAAAAAGGGATGAAAAAAAGCTAAAGAAGTTGAAAAAAGGCAATCCTGGTGATCGCCAAGACCACTCAGTAAACCGCCGAGTGGCTCTTCAGCTCGGCTAAAGTTCTAGTATGCCAACCCTGGGAACAAGCCAACTTGCCGATGGAAATGGACACTCGGTGAAATGCAGAATGGATCAGTAACTCATTTCCTAATCGCCTAAACTTACAGAAGCGTTAGGTTGAAGAGACAAGGCAAGAGGGCAATGAAGAGTGACAATTGGCGCGTCGCCTACCTGGTCGACGACACTCGACTTACTCCATCGATTGACCCTAAAAGCAAAAGGTAAGGAGTGTATAAATAGAATTTTGAAAAGAAGTTTATGGAGTTCTGACATTTTGAGCGAGTTTTGAGATTTTTGGGAGTTCCTACAAACCCTAACTCTGGGGTTTTCGAACCAAGAAGACTAGACATTGTTCTTACTTTTTTTTTTTTAGAGTTTTTGAGTAGAATATTCAAGTGGGTTTTGAATTTTAGTTGATTTGAAGCATTGTAAAGACTTGGAATTCATTACCCAGTTCATGGATAACATACTTGGTAATCTTTTCTCACTTTCTATAATGCGTGGCTCGTATGAGGGAGATATGCCCGTTTGAAGTCAGGCTGTCCAATTAAGCAAAGTTACCCTAAAATGTGAGGGGAATTTTGATCTTTTCCTTACTCAATCAGATTAAAACGATTTTTAGTATTATTTTGGGGTCAAATCTGATTTGGGTCAGTTTTACAAATCCTAATTACGCTTAGGATTTTAGAAGAGAGTTCAAGAATAGAAAAGAGGAGAAAAGAGGGAAGGTTCAAGAAGTTCATCAAGTTTTATTGCGATTCGAGGATTTTTTTGCCAAGGGTTTGATCCCTAAGAGGTACATGAGGTTTCTCATAGTCATGGATATGTTCAGCGTCATGCCAAACATGTATTTCTTTCATTAAATCATTCATGAAATCATTATGTATAGGTTCTTGAGAAATTCTTAAGGTTTTACTTCATTCTTTATCAATAAAGTCATGTTGGATTGTTAAAGTGAGGGTTTTGCAAACGAGTGTTGTTCTTGATGTGAATTGAGGGAGTTTTCGATGAATTTTGTTGGGTTTATGAATCTAAATGAGTTTGGAAATGAATCATTCGATTCCAAGTGGGTTAGGCCATGAATTGAACAAGAAAAACTTGTGAACTGGGTAATGAATTCCAAGTCTTTACAATGCTTCAAATCAACCAAAATTCTAAACCCACTTGAAAATCCTACTCAAAAACTCTAAAAAAAAGTGAGAACAATGTCTTTGTCTTCTTGGTTTGAAAACCCCAGAGTTAGGATCTGTAGGAACTCCCATAAATCTCAGAACTCGCACAAAATTTCCGATCTCCTGAAACTCCTTTTCAAAATTCTATTCATACACTCCTAAATTTTCTCCTTCAGGGTCAATCAGTTGAGTTAATCAAGTGTCCCTGACGTGCCAAGTGTCACTCTCCATTGCCTTCTTGCCTTGTCTATTCAACCTCAGACTTCTGTAATTTTAGGCAATCAGGAACTGAGTTGCCGATCCATTCGGCGGTTCTCCGACTGTCCATTCCTATTTTCAAATTGGTTTGTTCCCCAAGGCTAGCATTTTGGAACTTTAGGTGAGCTGAATAGCCACTCCGCGGTTTGCCTAGTTGTCTTGGCGATCACCAGGATTGTCTTTTCTTTAACTTCTTCAACTTTTTCATCCCTTTTTGCTTGGTAATGTCCTTGCCTTGCTCCTTTGCCTTCATTGCTGCAAATAAACATTTTAACATCAGTTTGGAGCATAAATTAGGCATTGAGGGTAATAAAACTATGAAAACAAAGCCCTAAATGAGTCGAAATCTCATACTCATCACCGATTCCCCATGTCTTTAAAAGTTAAGCTATAATATGTTATGATGAATGATGAGATTGGATTGTTGCTTGAGTTTGTCTTCCATGATGTGTAAGACAAGACGTGGTTACCGAAGTCTTGACTAAGAGTGAATTGCGATTACTTTAAGAAGTACTCTTTACATGCTATGATGTTCTATTGTGTGCATTGGTTATGCTTTACGACTTATGTTGTCTAACATTTATGTTATGTTTATGAAAGCTATCATATTTAGTATATTCTTGTACTAACGCATACTCTTTCCTACATTTCTTATCCAAATATAGGGTCCGGCATTCCCGATTCTCATCCCCGTGGCTAGGATCTATAGTAGAGGCAAAGTTGAAGATTGGTGAGTCCTCATAGCATCCGAGGCTTTGACCACTACTTTTATTATGTTCTTTCATTTCTTATCCAAATGTAGGATATGTTCCGAGATTCTATCGTATTAGATGGTTTTTGAGACAAGTATATTAGACTTCTACTTTGTAATTAAAGACTTTGATTGTGTTGAAAATGTTTTAAATCTCGCCGAATTCTATTATCTTGACTATGAAAGGTAAGTGGCTTGTATGAGTCCTCTTGGGGTCTTGTACGCCATGTTACATCTAAGGGTACCCCTTGGGTGGTGACAAACTTGGTAATCAGAGCACAAGGTTTAGAATTGTTCTAGTATGTCTCAAAACCACGTCAAGTAGAGTCATGTTCATAAGTGTGAAGCGTGTCACATTTATGAATGAGAGGCTACAAGATGTTTAGGAAACTTCATTTATGTCTTCACTCTAAGTCGTGCGATAGAGTTTGACTCTATAATGTTTCTATCCTAATACTTACCCGATGGTATATATGATATGACTACTCGAAGAGATTTTTCTAGAAGGAATGAGGGAGATAATGTGAGTCAAGAAGCTCCTCCTCAAGCTCCTCAAGCTCTGGTCGACCCTATGGCCGAGAAAGTGACTAATGTGAAGTTTAGGACTACTTTTCAAATGTTGGATAAAGCCGTGACGGCCCAAGCCAATAGGGAGGTTATGGTCCCCGTGAACCTAAATGTGGGTACAACGGCATATAGAGTGAGGGACTTCACTAGGATAATCCTCCAGAATTATATGGTTCTAAGGTTGAGGATGATCCTCAAGAGTTCATTAATGGGGTTTACAAGGTGTTGGCTATTATGGGAGTGACGTCGGCGGAGAAGGAAAAATTGGCAACTTATCAACTTAAGGGTGTTGCTCAAATATGGTTCAACCAATAGAAGGAAGTAAGGACGGAAGATGCGGGTCCTCTAGGTTGGGAAAATTTCAAGTCCTCTTTCCTTGATAGGTTCTTTCCTCTTGAGATGAGGAAGGCTAAGGTTCTTGAGTTTATCAACCTCCGAAAAGGGAACATGAGTGGGAAATAATATGCTTTGAGATTCACACAATTGTCGAGGTATGCTCCCTTTATAGTTGCAGACTCTAGGGAAAGAATTAGCAAGTTCGTTTTGGGAGTGACCGAATTGGTTGTGAAAGAATGTCGTACCGATATGCTTGTCCATGACATGAACATTTCTCATCTCATGGTTCATGCTCAATAAATTGAGGACGAAAAACTTAAAGAGAAGTCTAGGGAGCTAAAAAGGGCAAGGATCGATGATGGTAACTCTTCATACTCTAGGTCCGGCTGACGTGGTCGTTCAAGGTTTCGACAAAGGTTTTCTGGGCAATGTTCTTCTAATGCTCCTCCAATATTCAATAATGAGAGGGTGTCTAACCCTAAGCCTCAAGGTGGAAATGGTAGTGGGTCTTTATTGCCTACTTGTGCTAAGTGTGGAAGAAAGCATGAGGGCAAATGTCTAGCTGGTTCCAATGCTTGTTTTGGTTGTGGTAAGATGGACCACAGGATAAGAGATTATTCTTCAGTTGTTAAGAATAAAAGAGAAAATCTTAGTAGGGCTCAACCCTATCCTTCATCCGGTCCAAGTGGTTCGGGTTCAAATGCTCCTAAGCAAATCAGATTTTATGCACTTCAGACTTATGGTGACCAAGAGGGCTCTCCCGATGTGGTTACCGGTATGCTGAAAGTCTTCTAACTTGATGTTTATGCTTACTTGATCCCGGTGCTACCTTGTATTTTGTGATGCTATATGTGGCTATGACATTTGATGTTCTCCTAGATGTGTTGTTAGATCCCTTTTCTGTCTCTACCTCTGTTGGTGATTCTACTATGGCTAAGATGGTCTATAGAAATGTCCCGTCTCCTTATCCCATAAAGTTACTCTTGTTGATTTGGTAGAGATTGATATGCTAGATTTTGATGTTATCCTTGGTATGGATTGGCTGCACCATGTGATGCTTCTATTGATTATAGAACCCGTGTAGTCAAGTTTTAGTTTCCGAATGAGCCTATCCTAGAATGGCAGGGGGGGGGGATTCTATGCCTAAGGGTCAGTTTGTTTCTTTTCTTAAAACCAGAAAGATAATTTCTAAGGGTTGCATTTACCATTTTGTTAGGATGAGGGATGTAGATTCCAAAACCCCTAATCTTGAGTCGGTCCCCATTATGAATGAGTTTTCAGAAGTGTATCCAAATGATCTACTTGGTATTACTCCCGAAAGAGAAATAGGCTTCGGTATTGACCTTCTCCCAGATACATAACCTATTTATATTCCTCCTTATAGAATGGCTCTGGCAGAACTTAAGGAATTGAAAGAGCAATTGAAAGACTTGTTGGATAAGGGTTTCATCTGACCAAGTATATCCCCATGGAGTGCTCCAGTTTTGTTTGTTAGAAGGAAAGATGGTTCTCTCCGAATATGAATAGATTACCAACAATTGAATAAGGTTACGTTTAAGAATAAGTATCCTCTTCCAAGGCTAGATGATTTGTTTGACCAACTCCTTCTGTCAGTGCGGTTAGATTTGAATGATCATTTTTGGTATAATAGGATGGTTGGTTCGGGTTTTGAGGCTTTCATTTTCAGTTTGTGCCGTTAGGCATTTTTGCAATAAATTTTAGTTTGGTTAATATTTTTGGTAAACATGCTCCAATTAGAATTTCATCAACACTGTTAGCTCCAGAAGGTCATTTTTGGTCTATCAGGATGGTTTGTTCGGGTTTTGAAGCTTTCGTTTTCAGTTTGTACCATTAGGCGTTTTAACTATTAATTTTTGGCCAAAATTTAACTTTTGTCAATATATTTGGTAAACATGCTTGGATGAGAATTTCTTTAGCGTGACTAGCTCAGGAAAGTCATTTTTGGTGTAACAGGATGGTTGGTTCATGTTTTGAGGCTTTTATTTTTAGTTTGTGTTGTTAGGCGTTTTAACTTTTATGTTTTGGACAAAGTTTTAATTTAATCAATATTTTTGGTAAACATGCTTAGATTAAAATTTCATCCGCACAATTAGCTCCTTAAGGTTATTTTTGGTCTATTAGGATGGTTGGTTCGGGTGTTGAGGCTTTCACTTTCAGTTTGTGTTGTTAGGCGTTTTAACTCCTATGTTTTTGGCAAAAGTTTGAATTTGGTCAATATTTTTGGTAAATAAGCTAAGATGAGAATTTCGTCAGTGCGGTTAGCTCTAGAAGATCATTTTTCATCTAATAGGATGGTTGGTTCTGGTTTTGATGCTTTCGTTTCCAATTTGTGCCATTAGACGTTTTATCTTTTAACTTTTAGCCAAAATTTAACTTTGGTCAATATATTTAGTTAAATTGTTTGGATGATAATTCTATCAACACGGTTCGCTCTAGAAGGTCATTTTTTGTATGGTTGGTTCAGATTTTAAGGCTTTCATTTTCAGTTTGTACCATTAGGCGTTTTAACTATTAAGTTTGGCCAAAATTTAACTTTTGTCAATATTTTTGGTAAACATGCTTGGATGAGAATTTTGTCAGCGCGATTAGCTCAGATGGTCATTTTTTGTCTAACAAGGTGGTTGGTTCGGGTTTTGAGGCTTTTATTTTTAGTTTGTATTGTTAGGCATTTTAACTTTTATTTTTTGGCCAAAATTTGAATTTAATCAATATTTTTGGTAATCATGCTTAGATTTGAATTTTGTCAACACGGTTAACACCATAAGGTCATTTTTGGTCTATTTGGATGGTTGGTTCGGGTTTTGGGGCTTTCACTTTCAGTTTGTGTTGTTAGGCGTTTTAACTTTTAAGTTTTGACAAATATTTGAATTTGGTCAATATTTTTGGTAAATGTGCTAAGATGAGAATTTCGTAAGCGTGGTTAGCTCTAGAAGATTATTTTTCATCTAATAGGATTGTTAGTTCGTGTTTTGATGCTTTCGTTTTCAGTTTGTGACGCTATACATTTTAACTTTTATGTTTTAGCCAAAATTTAAGTTTGGTCAGTATATTTGGTAAACATGCTTGGATGAGGATTCTGTTAGCGCGATTAGCTCGGATGGTCAGTTTTGGTCTAGTAGGATGGTTGGTTTAGGTTTTGAGGCTTTTATTTTTAGTTTGTGTTGTTAGGCGTTTTAACTTTTTTTTTTTGGCCAAAATTTGTATTTAATCATTATTTTTGGTAAACATGCTTAGATTAGAATTTTGCCAGCATGGTTAGCTCCAGAAGGTCATTCTTCGTCTAATATAATGATTAGGCATTTTAACTATTATGTTTTTGGCCAAAATTTAACTTTTGTCAATATATTTGGTAAACATGCTTGGATAAGAATTCTGTCAGCACAATTAGCTCAGGAAGGTCATTTATGGTCTAATAGGATGGTTGGTTCGAGTTTTGAGGATTTAATTTTTAGATTGTGTTACGCCTTTTAACTTTTATGTTGTGGCCAAACTATGAATTTAATCAATATTTTTGGTAAACATGCTTAGATTAGAATTTCGTGAGCATGGTTAGCTCCATAAGGTCATTTTAGGTCTAAAAGGATGGTTGGTTCGGGTTTTGAGGCTTTCACTATCAGTTTGTGTTGTTAGACGTTTTAACTTTAAAGTTTTGGCAAAAATTTGAATTTGGTCAATATTTTTGGTAAATCTGCTAAGATGAGAATTTCGTCAGCATGATTAGTTCTAGAAGATCATTTTTCATCTAATAGGATAGTTGGTTCGGGTTTTGAGGCTTTCATTATCAGTTTGTGCCGTTAGACGTATTAACTTTTAACTTTTGGCCTAAATTTAACTTTGGTCAATATATTTAGTAAACATATTCGGATGATAATTTCGTCAGCGCGGTTGGCTCTGGAAGGTCATTTTTTGTCTAAAAGGATGGTTGGTTTGGATTTTGAGACTTTTATTTTCAGTTTGTGCCATCAGGCGTTCTAACTTTTAAGTTTTGGCAAAAAATTTAATTTGGTCAATATTTTGGTAAACATGGTTAGATTAGAATTTCGTCAACATAGTTAAATCTAAAAGGTCGTCTTTGGTCTAGTAGGATGGTTGATTCAGGTTTTGAGGCTTTCATTTTCAGTTTGTGTCATAAGGCATTTAAACTTTTAAGTTTTGGGCATAATATGAATTTGGTCAATATTTTGGTAAGCGTGCTCAAATTAGAATTTCGTATGCACTGTTAGCTCTAGAAGATTAATTTTTCATTTAGTAGGACGGTATGTTAGGATTTCGATGCTTTCATTTTCTTTTTGTTTCGTTAGGCGTTTTAACTTTTAAGTTTTGATCAAAAATTGACTTTTGTCAATATTTTAAATAAATGTGCTCAGATTAGAATTTGTTCAATGCGGTTAGCTCTGGAAGGTTATTTTTGGTCTAATAGGATGGTTTGTTAGGGTTTTGAGGCTTTCATTTTCTTTTTGTGTTGTTAGGCGTTTTAACTTTTATGTTTTGATCAAAAATTGACTTTTGCCAATATTTTTAACAAATGTGCTCAGATTAGAATTTTCTCAATGCGGTTAGCTCTAGAAGGCTATCTTTGGTCTAATAGGATGATTGCCTCAGGTTTTGAGGCTTTTATTTTTAGTTTGTGCCGTTAGCCATTTTAACTTTTATGTTTTACCCAAAATTTGAATTTAATAAATTTTTTTGGTTAACATGCTTAGATTAGAATTTCGTCAGCACACTTAGCTCCAGAAGGTCATTTTTGGTGTATTAGGATGGTTGGTTTGGGTTTTGAGGCTTTTGTTTTTAGTTTGTACCGTTAGGCGTTTTAACTATTAATTAAGTTTTGGCCAAAATTTTACTTTTGTCAACATATTTGGTAAACATGTTTGGATGAGAATTCCGTCAGCGCGATTAGCTCAAGAAGGTCATTTTTGGCCTAATAGGATGGTTGTTCGGGTTTTGAGGTTTTTATTTTTAGTTTGTGTTGTTAGGCGTTTTAGCTTTTATGTTTTGGCAAATTTTTTAATTTAATCATATTTTTGTTAAATATGCTAAGATTAGAATTTCGTCAGCACAGTTAGCTCCAAAAGGTCATTTTTGGTCTATTAAGATGGTTTGTTCAGGTTTTGTGGCTTTCATTTTCAGTTTGTGCCATTAGGCGTTTCAACTTTTAAGTTTTGGCCAAAAACTTGAATTTGTTCATTTTTTGGTAAACGTGCTCAAATTAGAATTTTGCCATCTCGGTTAGCTCCAGATGATCTTTTTTCATCTAATAGGATGGTGGGTTCAGATTTCGTGACTTTCATTTTCAGTTTGTGCCATTATGCGTTTTAACTTTTAACCAAAATTTGACTTTGATCAATTTATAATGTTTATAATTTTTTTAATTTAATAGACCAACACCCAAATTTGTTTTTACCCTTTATCACTCCTTATTAAATATACCATTTTTTGGGGTGCGAAATTCATGGTAAAATGTAATAATACTTATTGTAATATTTTGCTGATAATTGTCTTAATCTGACTATTTCTTTAATATTATTTGTGATGTATTCTAGATACAACATATCTTGGGTTCTTAGGTACATATGTAAATTATTTTCCATTAATTCTTCTAATAGTTTTATGTCTTTCATAGTTTCTGTCCAATATTGTAAATATTCGTAGTTCATTTTAATCTGAATTTATTTCTAAATCATATCATTCTATTCTTTCGAGGTCTAAATCATGTAGGTCTATTTCATACCATTGTTGGTTTAATATATCTTCTAATTCGTTATCATTAAATATCTTTTTCCCATATGATTCTTCTTAATTCAATTATCTCTATACCTTTAAGTATATATAGGATTAAAGTTTCATAGTTTTTTATTATTTCATCATGCATGTATGTAGTCATGTTCTTTATCATGCAGATTTTTATTTTCAATTATTCCTTCTTATCTTATTCATAATTGATTAAATTCATATTAGTTCATTATGAACTAGATTATTTGTTTATCATGTTCTCCTGCCACTACTAGCATCGTACTTTAGCGGATACTTCCTTCTTATCAGTGCCTCAACTTTGTTTACTCCCCTAAACAACTTTCCTTGCCTGCCGATTTCAACATTAGGATGGCATAGTATAGAAGTTTTCTCCCTATTTCCAGTGTGCTAATAAACTAGAAATCATGATTCAAACAATTCTAATACATAATAACTAACATAAATTTATTCAATCATATATATGATATTCAGGAATATATGAAATTAGTTCTGCATATTTGTGAACAATATACGTTTTCCTCTTGCTTATCCATGGTATCTGAGGGTTGCTCCATTATCTATTAAGTATTTAAATATTTGAGAGAGTGTTTTTATGAAAGTTTGCTTCGTCTATTGAAGGCTTGCCTCTTATGTTACATGTACATTCCTTTATATAGACAATTCTAATCCTATCCTATTTCCTATAATAATGCGTTTACTGTACACTTTACGACTTCTTTATATGTCTACTGTACACTTTACGACTTTTTTACATACTTATTCTTTACAATAATGTGGCTACTGCACACTTTATGACTTTCTTTACATAATAATGCACATAATAATGCACATTTTTTGTTCTCTTCTTCTTATCTTCTTTGTCTTCTTCTTTTTATTTTCTTCCATTCATGTGAAGATCATGTGTCTATCTTCTTTTATCTTTTTGTTTTCTTCTTCTTTGTCTTCTTCTTCCTATCTTATCCCTTTGTCTTCTTCTTTATCTCTTAGTCATCCGTCTCTATCTTCTTTTATTTTATCATTCCAGCTGGACATCGGGAATTACATTATCTTCTCCATTGCATTTTGAACATATATGGTCAGGATATTTGTGTCCAATTAGCTTACAATATCTGGTTAATAGTTCTGATGAAATAAATCATGCTTTTAATGCTCTTGTTGTAGGTCTTTCTTCTGGCTTTAATAATGATAAAATCCATTTCTGGACTTCATCCATATCTGACTTCCTTAGCTCCCTTGAGTTAGCATAAATCATTAATTGATCTCTGGAATAGTAGCTC
>JAJOOR010085612.1:0-57427 GCA_036250505.1 Solanum acaule | reverse complement strand
AACTTTTACAATAGATGGTGAAACTTTACATTTATTTTCAACTAAAGGTTTTCCACAACTGAGTAAAGATGGAATAGAATGACAACTTGAAGAGTGGTGTGTGTGTGTATGAATGCCATCAGACTGAGCACAAGAGTTATGACACTTGATGCATAGAAAGTATAGACCATTTTTGGCTCTACCAAGCTCCAGAGGGCTCTTCAGAGAAGGGCCCTGCAACAAATAAGAAGATTTGTTGAAACTAACTGTACCTTTAAGTTGTAAAGACAAACAATGGACAGATATCAAGTTAAACTTGAAGCTAGGTACAAACAACACTTTACATAGAGTCAAAGCTGGGTTCAAACAAGCATCTCCAATTTCAGTTACTTTAACTTTATATCCATTTGGTAGGCTGATTAGGAAAGGATAAGGTAGAGTTCTAATATTCTTAAGGATGGTTTTATTGTAGGTCATATGATGTGATGCTCCTGAGTCTATGATCCATGAGCTAGCAGCTAATCTAGTACATTTACATGATAGATCATCTATCTCAGTCATTGAAGAGTAGCAAGCAAGTATACCTGCCAGGTTAACAGCTCCACTCAATGTGTTGTCTGAATTGTTACTTCTATTGTTTCCAGCCTGCAGGGTTCCCAAGAGGTTGAGCAGCTGCTCATACTGATCCTTGGACAAGTTCACTGGCATTTGTCGCCTTAGTTCAGGACCTTCCTCGACTTCATTGTTCCCCTCTTCTTGTGTATATGCATTTGCTGCAGAACCTGTACTTTTACCTTTAGGAAATCTAGAATTTGTTGGATAACCATGGAGCTTATAACATCTATCCTTTGTGTGTCCAGGCCTTTTACAGTAGTCACAAAACAGACCAGATCTGTTCTGTGAATAGGAGTTATTAGTGTTAGAGTTTGCTCGATTGTTATTGGTACTGCCAGAGCTGCCTGCACCGCCTCTATAAGAACTGTAATTTGTCTTGAAACCTTTTCCATTAGAAGTAGATGCAGATGCAGTTAGAGATGTGGAGTCCAAAACAGTGTGATTATGGGGCTTTACTTCCCTCTGTCTCTCCTCTTGGGATAGTATAGCAAAAGCCTGTGCCATGCTTGGTAAGTCACTCATCATCAGGATACTTCCCCTCACTGCAGTATACACTTCATTCAAACCCATCAGAAAATGTATAAGTCTTCTGTCTTGTTTAGCCTTGTGCATCTTGGTCTTTCCACCACAAGTGCATTGAGAAGTGATGTCAACAGTGTTCATCTCCTCCCATAACTTCTTCATTTGTGTGTAATATCCAGTAACATCTAAACTTCCCTGCACCAAATCATTTATCTCCTTCTGTAATTGATACAACTTACATCCATTTGTTTGGTCATAACGATCCTCCAATTCCTCCCAAAGCTCTCTAGCATTGTTCACATACTGTAGGCCATCTCTCAATTCTGGTGAGACGGAATTTAGAATCCACGAAGTTACCATGTCATCACACCTTTCTCAATGCGCAAAGCTTGGATCCTCTGAATCAGGCTTCATAATTTTCCCATTAATGAAACCTGTTTTGCTCTTCACTGATAAGGCCCTAAGGACAGCTCGTCTCCATGATCTATAACCAGTTCCATCAAAAACAGTTGGCAACAATGTTGTTCCTGCATTTTCTGAAGGATGCAAGTAAAATGGACTAGCAATGTCCATTCTCACAGTAGAAGAAGTTGCATTGTTTGAATTATCAGATTGAACATCAACCATACTGATTAATATACCTTTGAAAGTAAAATTTCCAGTTTGTGTAAAACAGCAAACACAAAAAACACAAACAGATGGTATGCAACAGTGATTTGTCGCACAGAAAAGATAGAAATTCAGCAGAATAACACCAATAACAATTGATTCCAACACTTCGAACAGATCGAGAAACAGAAATCTCGATTGAGAAACAGAAATCGCAGTTGATTTCAAAATAGATCGAGAAACAGAAACAAACACAATCTCACAAATTCCTAGCTGTGAACTGAAAACAATACTCACAAATCAAAAAAAAATTGAATGCGGAATGAATCTCTCTGTGCTCTGATACCATGACAGAATTACTGATTGAAGTATTAAACCAGTAAGCTTCCTCCATTAATGGAGATTAAGCTCAAAGAGAAAGAAGAACAGAGGATACAATGGATCAATCTAGAATGAAGAGAGGATCTGTATTATTCCTTTTTCAATGAATGAATAATGAATACAACAGCTGTGTATATATACATGAATAAAACATGAGAATAACCAACTAATTGTAACTAACTACTTCAACAGTGTTTAACAGACTCCTAACTAACTTTAAGTAACTAACTCTAAGTCTTAACTAATTCTATCAGAGACGGCACATTAGATTTCACAGAACAAATTGAGATAAGTGCTAAGGGTCAATCAGAGCCTGCTGGATGGCTACTGTCTAGTTTTCTGGTACTTGATAATTGGCACCTCGGCGTCTTATGCTTAATAATGAACTGTATGTGTGTGGCAGCATACTTAGCTCTTCAGGTAATCATTAATTTGGATAGACTTGATTGGAATAAATAGCAGACCGTTCTCAACGATTATACTGAAAGGCTATGCAAGATAACAAACATACTGATATGAAATGTATCTGAGTAAAGAAATTTTTGCAGGCTCCAGTTTTGAGAGAATACCCGGCAAGCATATCATTGACAGCATATTCTTACTCTTTTGGCGTTCTATTAATGATAGGGACATCATTCTTTATGACCAATGGATCAACAAGTTGGTATTTGACACCATCTGAAGTTGTCGCTGTGTACTATGCTGTAAGTCTCAATCTTCATTTTCATTGATGCATGAAATGAGTAGAAAATAGTTTCGTCATAATGGTTAGTGTCTTTCAGGGAATCGTTACATCAGGGCTGAACTACGGACTTATGACATGGTGCAATAAGGTTATTGGCCCTGCTTTAGTTTCTCTATACAGTCCGCTTCAAGCTGTTGCAACAGCAATTTTGTCTAGTATTTTTCTTGGAAGCGATATTTATCTGGGAAGGTTAGTGCTTCTGACTTGCTTTCTTTTAGATATTAGTTCTGATCACATATGATCTTTCATTTTTACATTCCATCTTCTAATTATTCGTCGTGACATTTGTGATTGCAGCATTTTGGGAGGAGTTCTCATTATAGCTGGGCTTTATTTAGTAACTTGGGCATCTTACAGAGAGATGCAGGCAGCCAAGGGAACTGTTCTTCATGCTCCTCGGATGACGGATCCCCTAATTCCACATCAGATACAACACATTTCCTCTGTTCCTTCTTCTTCTTCGATGCCAAAGATCAATGACTAGATATTACTACAGTTATCATTTGCATGTCCTTTTCTTCATCTTCTTTATCGTACTAGTTTTTGAGAACGTGCATAAGTTCACTGCTAAACAGAATGACAGATATGTATCAAGTTATTCTACCAAAACATGTTAAGTATGAACTGTTAACTTCATCTAAAGGTGATTGTTGATGTTCTACTGAAATTGTTTCCAGTGTTGTAAATCTTACGGAAAATGCCTTCATCACAAACACTTGTACCGAATTCACCAAAGCTTGTACTTCACCATGAACTCTTGTAGAAAATTCTCATAGCTTGAGGCGTGTCGAAAGACACTGTCCTTAAGGATATTTCACCCGGTATGGGTGTATCCCCAGGATTCAACAAGCTCCTCTAGTATAATACTAGGAGTCAAAAACTAACAAAGATTCAATAGAAAGAAAACTCAGCACTAAAATATATTAAAAGAAGAATTGTTATCTTGTCTCCACTCTCACTCACCATCCGTAAGAATTAGATTTATATAGGAAATTAGTAACCTCTCTAATATGTCAATGGTTGAAATAGTCAAAAACCATAAAAGGCATTAAACACAATTAATGAATTGAAGACAATTCATTTCAGCAAACAGACATTTTGTAATAGCTATATTATGACAAAAAATAACAACTTATTAAAGGATAATAATAATGACAATAGAATATTATTTATGGAGAGAAAATATTTGACATAAAATAATATTCTCTTTCAAGTATAATAGGAAATAAAATAATTTCTTTTGAGATACTAGAATCATTTTTCCAACACTTTACCACCCCAAAATATTATAGTTTATAGTCATCATTGATATTCCTTCACAAGAGAATCTGCGTTAAACAAAAACAACAAAAACATATATAGTTGCAATCTATGATTGGCAGTTGCACAATAACATTAGACTTAAAATGGTCATTTCACCGTCACTCGATTAGAGAGATTAAAACTCTCTCTGAAAGCCAGCCCTGTTGATGCAATTGCTTGTTCAAATAATAAGATAACACAATTTTCAGACTGTGTTTCACTTAATCCGTTTTTAATAATATAGGTGAATTTACATCTCAAGTATTTAATGATTATTGTATGTCAAATAGATAGCAACTGAACATCTTATTGCTCATGTTCGTATTAAAAATGATCTAGAAGATTTATTTATCAAACATCTCCGATTAATTGCTAGACCATTGCTTGAGAAGAAAATTTTTCATCTTAGATTAATTATATACAATTATATTATTTACTCGCAAAATTGTTTATATATTTTTAAATGTGAACTGCAACAATAAAGTTTTATGACATAAAATCATCATTTAACATTTACATTAGTTATTATAGTACCAAGTTATTAAGATAAAAAATTTCAAAAGTAACGATTTTTCAAGAGATATTTGTCTATGAAACTAATAAACAACCTGCTTAAAGGTTTTATTTATGCCATAGTTCATGGACTTCTTTTCACATTTAGTTAAGTGTTCCTATTGTTCAAAAAAATCTTTTACTAAAATGATTAAAATTTGTTCAAATAACGTAGGAATTGCAGTATTGATTTTTTTTTTTTTTTTTTGTAGTATATACCCTTTAATGAATTATTATTTTATAATTGAATAATATAAATTGAACTGATCTAACGTACACCTAGAGTTAATTTTCATGCTAGCAGTAGATTTATATTAAAATTGATATCTATATTTTCAAATTCTAAATTTGCCTCTGAAAATAAAAATTCAATCGTGAAGGAAAATGAAAGAAAGAGAAAGACAAAAAGGAGAAGAGCGAGAGGTAACTTAGTCCATCGAAAGAGATACAATCAATACACTACTAGAATATAATAAAGGGAAAAATAAAGGACCTTTTACCTCTCTGCACTATTTAATAGTGTAATTTAAAGGTATATATGTGTCCACGTGAACATCATAAATATTGCATCATTATAAATAGTAATGTGTCTGCGTGGGCACATATATACCTTTAAAATACACTATTAAATAGTGCAGGGGTAAAAGGTCCTCCATAAAGTTTGGTATCGTAACAGCAATTTCGACCAAAGTTGAAGTATTTTTCAAACCTTTTTCCCTATAATAAATACACAACTAATAATATAACGGCTAAAACATCTTTGCTTATATGCATAAAAGTGTAATAAGTCTATCTTATTATAAATCCATTGTATTATATATGTGGATTATCCATTAGATTTATCCAACTATTAATTGGATTTATGTATAGGTGCTTCCAAGGTGATAAGGACTTGTATGATAACTATGTATCTTGATTTAGATGACTTTTGGGAGTGATATCTCAACACTATAAATAGAGATATCACTCACCATTTGGAAGACACACTTGAATAAGAAAAGTTCTTCCCTTCTCTATACTTCTTGTCTTCTTCTTATTATATCATATCATTCTGAGATTTCTTTTATAATACGTTATCAGCACGAAGTTGCTACTTGCAAAGGTATTATATAAATATTCTTATTTAATTCACATATTCTCTCATAATCTCATTATGTCGAATTTATCCAAACTTGAGTTTGTGGCACTAGATATTTCTGGAAAAAATTACCTTTCATGGGTACTCGATGCTGAGATTCACTTAGCTGCTAAAGGCTTTGATGCCACCATTACTCAGGGAAATGAAGCATCGAGCCAAGATAAGGCGAAGGCTATGATTTTTCTTCGTCATCATCATGATGAGGGCCTGAAGATTGAATATCTGATGGTAAAAGATCCACTTGAATTGTGGACTGATTTGAAGGGGAGGTATGACCACCTAAAGGCAACAATATTGCCAAGAGCTCGTTATAAGTGGATGCACTTACGATTTTAAGATTTTAAGACCGTAATTGAATACAACTCTGATGTATTCAAGATAACCTCCCAATTGAAATTATGTGGGGAGACTATAAAAGATGAGGACATGTTGGAAAAGTCACTTACTACTTTCCATGCCTCAAATGTGATATTGCAGCAGCAATATCGTGAAAAGGATTTTTAGAAATACTCTGAACTGATTTTCTGCCTTCTGGTGGCTGAGCAACATAATGCCCTTCTAATGAAAAATCATGAAGCTCGTTCCATAGGCACTGCTCTGTTACCGGAAGCAAATATAGTAGAAGCACGTGGTCAATCTGAAGTAAAAAGAGATGATCATCGGGGCTATAATAATGCGCGGGGACGTGGCAAAGATAAGAGGCGATACAACAATCGTCAAGGTGGTGGTCATAATAGGGAGAACAACATGAGTTCTCAAAATAACCCCTCAAAAAGTAATTGTCATCGTTGTGGCATGAAAGACCATTGAAAGAATGAATGTCGCACACCTGAGCATTTTGTTAGGCTCTACCAAAATTCCTTTAAAAGGAAAGGAAATAAAGGTGGTGCCTCCTCTTCCAATGCTCGAGCTGAGACACATATGACTCTTAAAGATGATGATAAGCCGAGAACATCTCAGAAATATGATAAGGATGTTAAATCAAATTTGGCTTTAAGGGATGATGTTTTTGATGGCCTTGGTGATATTACTCATTTGATGACTTCTTTGGAGATCAAAACTAAAGTTTGATCTTTTAGTTGGGGAATGTAGTTTGTTGCTATTTTACTTATGTGTTTTTCATTATCATGTTCTTCTTTATGTTGAAGTATTTAAATTTTCGTTATTAGTTTTGTTTCGTACTTTTTTTATGTATTTTTATTTTAATGAAAATTAATAAAAATCCCCAGTTGTCAGTTGGATTCAAGATGAGTAATGGAGATGTGTGCCTTCTTGATAGTGCTACAACACATACTATATTAAAAAAAAAAAGTACTTTTCTAAGTTGGTCATGAAAATGGCATATGTCAACACAATATCAGGTAGTACAAAATTAATTGAGGGCTCTGGAAGAGCGACCTTATTACTACCTAGAGGGACAATATTGACCATTAATAATGCATTATATTGTAGTAAGTCCCAAAGAAACTTATTAAGTTTCAAAGTTATTCGCCAAAATGGCTATCATGTTGAAACGGCTAATGAAGGAAAGGTTGAGTACCTTTACATTACTACAGTTAATGTAGAGAAGAAAATTGTGCATGAAAAATTACCTATACTTTCTTCTGGGTTGTACTATACAAGTATAAGTACAGTTGAATCACATGCCGTAATAAACAAAATGTTTGCTAATTATAATGATTTTATCATTTGGCATGACCGATTGGGCCATCCCAGATTTAATATGATGCGCAAAATAATTGGGAATTCACATGGGCACACCTTAAAGAGCCCAAATAACCTTCAATCAAAGGAATTCTCTTGTGTTGCTTGTTCTCAAGGAAAGTTGATTATTAAACCATCAATAGTTAAGGTTGGAATTGAATCCCCTGCGTTTCTGGAACGCATACAGAGTGATATATGTGGACCAATTCAACCTGCATGTGGACCCTTTAAATATTATATGGTCTTGATAGATGCTTCTACAAGATGGTCACATGTGTGCTTATTATCAACTCGCAACATGACTTTTGCGAGATTGTTGGCTCAAATAATAAGATTAAAAGCACAATTTCCAGACTATACAATAAAGACAATCCATCTAGATAATGCTGGTGAGTTTACATCTCAGGCATTTAATGATTATTGTATCTCTACTGGTATAACAATTGAACATCCAGTTGCACATGTTCATACTCAGAACGGTCTAGCAGAATCATTGATTAAACGTCTGCAATTGATAGCTAGGCCATTGCTAATGAGAACAAAGTTGTCTGTGTCTATGTGGGGGCATGTTATTTTGCATGCAGCAGCACTTGTGTGCATAAGGCAGACCAATTATCATGAATTCTCCCCATTACAATTGGCTTTTGGTCAAGAGGCAAACATTTCCCATCTTAGAATTTTTGGATGTGCAGTATATGTTCTGATTGCTCCACCACAACACACAAAGATGGGACCCCAAAGAAGGTTGGGAATATATGTTGGGTATGAATATCCTTCAATCATAAAATATTTGGAGCCTATGACTGGAGATTTATTTAATGCAAGATTTGCTTATTGTTATTTTGATGAATCAATATACGCAACATTAGGGGGAGAACATAAGCAGTTTGGGAAAAGAGATAGTCACTATCTCATATGGATCCTCGAACAAATCAATGTGAGCAAGAAGTTTAAAAAATAATTTATTTACAGAATATTGCGAATCAACTGCCAGATGCTTTTACTAATCTTCCAAGGATTACTAAATCGCATATTTCAGCTGCTAATGCTCCCGTTCGAGTTGATGTCCCGACGGGACAAATTGTTAAGGCAAATGAGTCTAGACCACATTTGAAGCGTGGTAGACCAATTGGTTCTAAGGATAAAAATCCTCGAAAGAGAAAAAGAATAAATGATCAAGATGTTCTCAAGCTGAGACTCGAGTCATAACACATAACGAAACCTCCAAGGAGGTTCAAACTTCTGAAAATAATGAAATTTCAATGAATTATGTCTCGACGAGAAAGAGGTGGAACCGAAATAATGTTGTGATTGACAACATATTTACCTATAATGTTGCTATTGAAATAATGCAACAAGAAGAAGATTTTGAGCCAAAATCTGTTGACGAATGTGGACAGAGAAATGATTGGCCAAAATGGAAGGACGCAATTCAAGCAGAATTGGCTTCACTAGAAAAATGTGAAGTTTTCGGACCAATAATCTGAACACCTGAAAGTATCAAGCTACTGCGGTACAAATGGATTTTTGTGCGAACAAGAAATGAAAAAGGTGAAGTCGTGAGATATAAAGCCCGACTTGTTGCTCAAGGTTTTTCTCAAGACCTGCCATTGATTACATGGAGACATATTCTCCTGTGGTAGATGCAATCACTTTCAGATATCTCATAAATCTGGCAGTTCATGAAAAACTTGAAATGCGTCTAATGGACGTTGTCACAACCTATCTATATGGCTCATTGGACCACGACATTTTTATGAAAATTCCTGAAGCATTCAAAGTGCTTGAAGCATACAAAGATTCAAGAGAGACTTGTTCAATAAAGCTTCAGAAATCTTTATATGGATTGGAACAGTCAGGGAGGATGTGGTACAATCGTCTGAGTGAATATTTGCTAAAGAAAGGGTACAAAAATGACCCAATTTGTCCCTGTATTTTCATTAAACAATCGGAATCTAAATTTGTTATAATAGCCATGTATGTTGATGATTTGAACATCATTGGCACTCGTAAAGAGCTTTTAGAAGCTGTTGAGTGTCTAAAAAGGGAATTTGAAATGAAAGATCTCGGCAAGACAAAATTTTATCTTGACCTACAGATTGTGAATTTGCAAATTGGAATACTTGTCCATCAATCAACATACATAAAAAAGATATTAAAGCGATTTTACATGGATAACTCACATCAATTGAGTATCCCAATGGTGGTAAGATCGCTTGACATCAATACAGATCTATTTCGACCTCAAGAGAAGAATGAAGAGCTTCTTGATGATGAAACTCCTTACCTTAGTGTAGTCGGGGCACTAATGTACCTTGCTAACAATACTCGACCAGATATCTGTTTTGCAGTAAGTCTACCGGCAAGATTCAGTTCCTCCCCAACAAAAATACATTGGAATGGTGTTAAACACATACTGCGATATCTTCGGGGGATCATGGACATGGGTTTATTCTATTCCGATGAATCCAAGTTAGAACTGATTGATTACGCAGGTGCAGGGTATTTATCTGATCCGCATAAAGCTTGGTCACAAATAGGCTATTTGTTTACATGTGGAGACACGGCAATATCTTGGCGATTAATGAAGCAAACGTTGGTAGCCACTTCTTCAAATCATGCAGAAATAATAGCCATCCATGAAGCAAGTCGAGAGTGCGTCTTGTTGAGATCAATGACCTACCATATTCAGGAAATGTGTGGTTTTTCTTTGAAAAAGAATATACCAACCACAATGTACGAAGATAATGTTGCATGTATAGCTCAATTGAAAGGAGGATACATCAAAGGAGACCGGAAAAAGCATATTTCACCAAAGTTTTTTTTTCCACACACGATCTTCAACAAAATGGTGAGATAGAAGTTCAACAAATTCGTTCAAGTGATAATCTTGCTGATTTATTCACTAAGGCATTGCCAACATCAACGTTTGAGAAGTTGAGATACAAGATTGGAATGCGTCGTCTCCGAGATATCAAGTGAAGCTTTCATCAGGGGGAGTGGAATACGCGTTGTACTCTTTTCCTTAACTATGGTTTTGTCCTAAAGTTGGGTTTTCCTGGTAAGGTTTTTAACGAGACAACATTCAAAGCGTATTATGAGATGTGTGTACTCTTTTTCCTTCACTAGGCTTTTTCCCACTGAGTTTTTCCTAGTAAGGTTTTAACGAGACACATTATCTATGGACATCCAAGGGGAGTAATGTAAATCCATTGTATTATATATGTGGATTATCCATTAGATTTATCCAACTATAAATTGGATTCATGTATAGGTGCTTCCAAGGTGATAAGAACTTGTATGATAACTATGTATCTTGATTTAGATGACTTTTGGGAGTGATATCTCAATACTACAAATAGAGATATCACTCACCATTTAGAAGACACACTTGAATAAGAAAAATTCTCCCGTCTCTATACTTCTTGTCTTCTTCTTATTATATTATATATCATTCAGAGCTTTCTTTTATAATAGATCTATAATTATATAGGGAAAAAAAGAATAAAAAATTAATACCAGAGAGATATTAGACGTCATTTCTTGACATTTATACTTATCCCTAAACACAAGGGACATCGCTAATTCTTGTATGTTCCATTTTGATTTGACATAGAGCTTCTAAATTAAAGATACGAAAAAAAAAAGTTCTAAAAAAAGAAAATTTCCCTGAAAAGGTAACACCTACTAAGCTCTATCAACAAACTTCTCTTGTTTGCCTTTTGCCAATTTCAGAGAAGGAGAAGACAAATACAATTTTTGTATGTGGGAAAGCTTTTAGCCTCAAATTCATTGAAAGATGTTCCAATTTTTTTTGTCCAAAAGTTTCATCAATGTTTGGTGATAAAAAATTCAAAGACACAGACTCTGTAGAACAATTTGAGGTTCATACAAAAAGTTCACTCCTTTTGTCTGATTCTTGTATTCTTTAGATTTTAAAATCAAGATTTACCTTACCCATAATTAAACTTGGTGGACTGTGTATAGGGGTGGATGAAGTGAACAAAATGGCAGCAGTTGCAGTAGAAAATGGGGGTGAGATATGGAAAGCCCATGGTGCAATGGTTTTGGTCCAGATTTTAAATGGTGGTTACCATGTGATTACTAAGGTGGCTCTCAATGTGGGCATGAATGAAATTGTCTTCTGTTTGTATAGAGATCTTATTGCTATTGCTATTCTTGCCCCAATTGCCTATTTCCGTGAAAAGTTAGTTCTTTTGTCTCCTTACATATATTCCCCTGTTTACATGTTTCTCTTAAATTTGCCATCCAAGTAGTCTATTAGTCTCTCTATCTCTGTGGAGAAAATACCTGATTCCTTCTTCTTTGTAAACAAGGAGTGGTCATAGGCACTTTGTGAGTATCCTGCACTAGTCAATGCAGTTGTAAGCTTAATGTTGCGTTGTCTTGAAGCCTGCTTCGACCCATACGATGACATAACTGGCCTACAAACTTTCTTTTCCCCCTGTTTGTGGAAACTGGAAACCTTGTGGCAAACTCATATAGACTTCCTCAGATAAATTACCATGTAAGAAGGCATTGGACAATTGAATTGATGTACATGTAAATCATGAATAGTGACAACTTAATTGCTTCTCTCTGTGGAGGATCCCCCACCTTCCTTTTTCTCTTTATTCTTTTTGTGGTCACATAGCAGAGATATATTTAACTATGCAAAAACAGGCACCTTCTAGCATACAGTGGTAGACAGAATACCAACATTTAACACAAGCTCACAATCTTATGACATATGAACCTGTCTCACCAATACCATCAGAATCACTTTGCCTACTCTTTCGTGGCTTCTTTTTGGAATTCAATGTAGAAGTAGTAGTTTACCTTGGATTACTGTTGGGCGCGTCCAGTAAAGACCAAGCAACTTGGAACCCAGTGATTATAAAAAGTTGCAGGTTGGCAGAAGATATACTTTTCGATAGGGGGTAGAAAGTGTTGATTGGGAGCACATTTTTTAGCTTTCCCACAGACTATGTCAATGCTACAGTCACCAACTAACTAACTGGAGAATCGAAAAGACTCTATCTAATGGAACTTCTTATGGGACTCAACAAATGAAAATAGGAAGTTTTTCTTAGTAAGTTGGGAGATTGTCACATCCCCAAAGAGTTGGGGAGCCTTGGGTGAAGTTTTCCTTGTTTTGAACAATACTCTTTTAGGAAAGTGGATGTCAAGGTTGCGAATCAAGAAGCACCACCTCTCTGGAGGGATGTGATAATGGAAAAATATGGGACCGAGGAAGGAGGTTGGAGTACTAAAAACATTAAAATTTCATTGAAGTGCAAACTTTGGAGGAATATTATGAAGGAGTTGGAGGAGTTCAATGTCAACATAACATTTCAAGATTGAAGATGAAGCAGAATCGGTTTTTGAGATCACGGGTAGGACAGCAAAAAAACACATAAAAGGAGATGCTAGTACAACATCTTCCTAGTTCAGTAGAGGGGAATTCATTGGAACCTAGGTTCAAGAGAAACCTAGGATTGGGAGCTCGCTGGATTTCAAGTCTACTTGAAATGATCTACAAGCAAAATACATCACATGTTGGCCAAGATATATAGAAGTGGGAGAGGGGATAGATGAATTGTTCATGGTTAAGTCTTAAACCATAAGCTTTTGGTAAGGAACTAGTCGGGTTTCCACTACTTATCGGCTTGAATTCCTAGGGCGTCAAGGAAAATAAGCTTCTTTACATGGTTTGCATCAAGGGAGGGATCTTAACAGCTGAAATTTTGAGAAATACATCAACTCGTATTCTTGCAGAAATTCGGGCAGAGACATAGATCACCTACTCTTGTGCTGCAAGGTAGAAACTCTCTTATGTGGGAGATCTTGAAAAGTTTCGGATTACAGTTGATATGATACTAGGTATAATGAAGAAGGCATTATTCAACTAGTTCTTTAAAGGGAGGAGAAGACGAAGGGCGTGTGATGTGGCTCCATTAGGACTAATGTGGGTCATGTGCAAGGAAAGAAATATGAGAGCCTTCAAGGGGATAGGAAATGATCTTGTATATTAGAGGAACGACCTATTATTCCCTAATTCGTAGTATATTTTTGGTGCTTCTGTGAAGTTTTAGTTTGTGTAGAAGACTTGGAGGTTCTTTTTAACTAGAAAGTCTAAACATCATGGAATAAAAGATTTCGTGACGTTTGTGCAAAATCATATTCTTTTGTAGATTCTCTACCCTTTTATGTTTTTGATGAACCTGATATACTGCTTGTATACTGGAGACTTTTCTACTGTTAATAAAATTATTTTACCTTATAAAAGGAGTAGCTTAGTCTTTGATCAGATGAAACTATTTGATGCTGCAATATCATCTATTTTGTGTTTATTAGAGAGTTATGGACTGCCCCTTGTAAGTTTCACTCAAAATTGTGCCATATTGCTTCTTGGAGATTTGTGATAATAGCCAATCTTTTTTTTTTTTTGGGGGGCCGAGCGGACAAGGAATAGATTTTTGTTAAAAATTTGTCAGTCAACCTTGATAAAAGTAGCTATTGCTAATATTTTCTGCGCTTTTATACTATTTTAACCCTATAGGAATTTCTCTATGTACAGGAGGTCAAGGCTTCCTCTGAGTAAACGACTACTACTGTCATTCTTCATTTTAGGATTAACTGGGTGAGTTTTGATGTCCTAAGCATGTATGTTT
The DNA here is from genome assembly GCA_036250505.1 of Solanum acaule. NCBI lineage: Eukaryota > Viridiplantae > Streptophyta > Magnoliopsida > Solanales > Solanaceae > Solanum > Solanum acaule. The sequence goes on along the minus strand of JAJOOR010085612.1, from coordinate 43,206 downwards.
GGATTTGTTTAGTTAATTTCCTTAGTTTTGTTATACTTGATAAAATACTATTCCTGAAAATTCTTTTTTCCTCTGTTGGTATTGTGACAGTATTTTCGGTAACCAACTGTTGTTCCTTGTTGGACTTGGCTACACAAATCCGACTTACGCTGCTGCGTTGCAACCTGCAATACCAGTCTTTACGTTCATACTTGCTGTACTTATGGGGTCAGTAAACTTTTACCCTTCATCTCTGGATTTTGTATCTGTCTCCATCACCCCCGTTTCTTGCATGTCCTGGCTGTTGAGTGAATCTTCTGTTGCTTAACTTTGTGAGCTGTATAAAATCATAGTTCTATCAAGTGTCAAATGTTGTATTCTTAATACCAAAATTGCTTTGTGCTTTAAGTTGGAGCAATCACATATACTTTCTTTTGTGCATAGAATGAGAATAATTACAATCAACTGTAGAATCTATATCCTCTAAATTTCTTAATTGAAATATTTTCATTTTTCCAAAACCTATAGTTATTCTCTGTAACTGGGGAATGCTTGAATGGATCTCAAAAGGGTAAACTTTCAGGAAATTGGTTTATGTGGTGCTGTTTTGGAAACATTTGAGGTGAAAGGGTGTTTCTGTTTGCCAAAAAACAACCTAGGTGCTCCTTTATTTATTTTAATAGAGTACAGGGTGTAGTTCATTGTCAAGGTAACACCTGAAGTGGATCACAGAGGACATGGTGCTGTTGCAGAATAGTTTAGTGGAAATGAGACGGGCATCTATGATGTGGAGAAACTTTAATGCCTTAATTTAGTTGAGATGCAGGCGGTTTCCCTTGGGGATCTCTCGGTTTAAAAAAAGTGGAAATGCAAGGGACGGGCTTTTGAATAAAGTATTCACTGTGAAGTAGTCCATGTTCCCTGCTTTTTAAGTCATCGGTCATTACAGGAAGGAATATGAGCTAGTCCATTGTGCATTTCTAGAATTGTCACATAACTTATCTGTCGCAGTTGTTGACCTGCTCAATATCATTCATATGTGTTATTTATGCAGTACAGAAACTGCGAAGCTTCTTACTATGGAAGGTCAGGCAAAAGTTGGAGGTACCATTGTTTGTGTTTCTGGGGCGATTTTGATGGTTGTATTCCGTGGTACAGTGGTGTTTGGAGACGGCACATCAGACTTCACAGCACAAATTGAGACAAGTGCTAAGGGTCAATCAGAGCCTGCTGGATGGCTAATGTCTAGTTTTCTGGAGTTGGGATTTGATAATTGGCACCTGGGCGTCTTATGTTTAATAGGAAACTGTATGTGCATGGCAGCATACATAGCTTTTCAGGTAACTAGATAATCATTTCAATTGTTAATTCGTATTGGCTTGATTGTAATAAATAGCAGACTGTTCTCAATGATTATATTGAAAAGCTATGCGCATATATAATTTACATATATATCTAGTCATCCCTTAAAAAGTTTGCCCCCGATCTCCTTGTATATTGGACCTTTCACGATGGACCTCCTTCTTTAATAATATGCTCATGAAGGTGATTTTCACATGCTTTGGGTGAGTGGCCTGTGATGCACTAGCATTTGCAGGCGGGCCTTTGAAATTGTGAAATTGGTATTGAATTATACAACTGATTGAAACCTGATAAAAAAGTGTACTAACAATCTTTGAAAAGAAAATTCTTGCTATGTAAAATACAGATGTTGCTTACCTTGTAAAAAATATTAAATGTAACTTAATTATGTCTAATACCCCTTCCATCATTTTCTTTCTTGTCTAGGGATTTAATTTTCGCTCTCACGGTTCTTAGGAAAGGCTGGTAATGGTTTGTTGATTCATCTTGATTGTTGATTGGTTTGCTTTTGTATAATCTCAACTATAGTCTAGTGGGTTTCTTTCTTTCGTTTTCTATTTTCTTCTTTTGTTGGGGGTGGAGATGAAGAAGAGGTTTCTTAAATTTGAATTGTCTTTTAGTATCACTGTTTTGCTTACAGAAACAACTCTTATGTCCTAAAATGAAAATGAAACCTATATATCTAGATGGTCTTTCAATAGGAAGTATAATGCCCTTTACCTTGGCCCTTACATTTTATCATTTCATAAAAGATTTAAAATAATGTCCTTTACCCTTTCCTTGTTAAAGGTGATCACGTTCAGTTTCATGATATTCTCTCCTATTTGGTTTCTGCTCTTGTGAACTTTGATCTACCAATTGCTATTCATCTGAAAGAGATCAATTCGCTCATCTTGCCACTTTGTTGGATACCTTTTACTTAATCGTGGACCTGTTAAGTTTTGATTATGTAAAGTAATCCAGATTATATAAATTAGTGATCATTTGATAATTGGTTAAGAAAGATTACATTAATGAACAATAGCTATATACTAATTCCAGTCAACAGAATTGATGTATTAAAAAAACTGATCTTTTTGTGAAATAATCCATACCCAGTAGTCCAAAAACCAAACCTTACTTATTTTTGTGAAATAATCCATAGAAACAATCTGGTTTTGGTTGGTAGGTTGACTCTAGTCATGATTGGTACAAACAGTTTATTCTGTGATGTCTGTGACACTTTAGATCTTGGGCTAGCTTGAAGCGTTGTCTGGAAATCCTTGAGTTTGTCAGTGTATGTGTGTATTACTATGAAATGTATGCAGAGTTGAGTAAGTAAAGCAAATTTTGCAGGCTCCAGTTTTGAGAGAATACCCAGCAAGCTTATCATTGACAGCATATTCTTACCTTTTTGGCATTATACCAATGATAGGGACGTCATTCCTTATGACCAATGGATCAACGGATTGGTATTTGACACAATCTGAAGTTGGTGCTGTATGCTATGCTGTAAGATTCTTTTAAGTCCCAATCTTCATTTTCGCTGATGTATGAAATCAGATTGTATTTTGTTATCTTGATCAAAGTATCAAAATGATTTGTCTCACATAAAGAAGAATTCTGAGACAATGATATACCAAAAAATTTAGAAATGTCATACCAGGTATACTTTTAAATCAACTATTGAATTTTGGTTGTTTAAATCATAATTAAGTAATCCATGCTCTCACGAACAACTTAACTTTTTATCTGAGGTGGCCAAATAATTTAACATGGTATTGAAGTCGGACCGATCCCTATAACACGGTCCTTTTTATGTAAGGGAAAATGGTTAAGTTCGCTCTCGAACTATGCAAGATGATCCAGATTTGCCCCTGAACTTTGAAGAATAGGGTCAATGCACTTCATACTTCCTTCCCCTAAGTTGCTATATCAATTTGCAATCATCAATTTATCATATATTAAATTAGCTTTTGAATGTTTCTTAGTGGATTCTCATTCATCTGTCCATAACATCTCATTTCATCTCATATGGTAAGTATATAGATGGACAGTTTTTAGTTGGGATGAAATGAAAATAGTTTTCGTCACAATGGTTAATGTCTCTCAGGGAATTATTACATCAGCGCTGAACTATGGACTTACTACTTGGTGCAATAAGGTTCTTGGCCCTGCTTTAGTTTCTTTATACAATCCGCTTCAACCTGCTGCAACAGCAATTTTGTCTAGTATTTTTCTTGGGAGCGCTATTTATCTGGGAAGGTTAGTTTTCTGATTTATTCTGAATGCACATCATACTCCTAAAACAAAATCCACTTTTATATCTGTGTATGTTCTCATTTCTTTGCTTTATACTCGGCATGAGGGTGAAGCGAAGCTCTCCTGCTGGAAAATTGCCATGTTTCCTTTCTGACTTGCTTTCTATAGGAGATTGGTTCTTGTGAAACTATGAAATATTTCACTTGCTGAGCAGATATGATCTTTCTTTTTGACATTCCATCTTCTAGTTGTTCGTCGTTAGCTAAGGCATCTCCATGCTTTGCGATTGCAGCATTTTGGGAGGACTTCTCATTATAGCAGGGCTTTATTTAGTAACTTGGGCATCTTACAGAGAGAAACAGGCAGCCATGGGAACTATTACTCATGATCCTCGGATAACGGATCCCTTAATCCCATATCAGATAGGACATAATTCCTCTGTTCCTTCTTCGTCAATGCCAAAGATCAGTGATTAGATATTGCTACAGATATCATTTGCATGTCCTTTTTGTTCATATTCTTCATGATAATATGTATAGTTCAGTGCTAAAAAGAATGATAAATATGTATTGCAGTCATTCCTCCGTCACTCGATTATAGAGGGTTGGAACCCTCTCTCAGAAAGTTCTCTTTATGCAATGATAGAATGACTGATATTTAAGGCTAGTTTATCAACTTGACATTTGCGAGATTGCTTGGTCAAATTATAAGATTAACAACACATTTTTTAGATTATGCAATTCAGATAATCTATCTTGATAATATTGATGAGTTTACGTCTAAGCCTTTAATGATTGTTATCATATGTCATTCGGATACAACAACATATTGTTCACGTTCATACTCAAAATGATCTAAAAGAATCATTTATTAAAGACATTATACATAAATGCCCTTTAACTTGGCATCATTTCACATTTATGCCCTCCAATTTTGGGTGTGCACAAGTGACACTTAAACTTGTATAAAGTTGAATAAGTAGACACATGAGTCCTATGTGGCATAATACGCATTGGACACCACATAGGACACATATTGTTATGTAGGAAGTCACGTATGACATGTGTGTTTATTTGTTTAATTTTATACAAGTGAAAGTGTTTACTTGTGCACACATAAAGTTGGAGGATATACATGTGATTTGAGGCCAAGTTAAAGGCATATTTATGTGTTATGTCTTTATTAAATACTTTCAATTAATCGCTAGACCATTGTTTATGAGAATGAAATTTCCCATTTCTGTGTGAGAACATGCTGTGAAATAGGGGATCATTTTAAATCTAATCTTCAAACACCAAAGATATTTTTATTATCTTCTCTCATGTTTTAGGTAGGATTTTAACCAAATTTTGTCAAAGTTATTTTTGCGAAAGATGAGACAGAATTAAATGATCTTTGTATATAACAAAACAAAAAATAATGACTTTTCGATAATAAACGCAAAGTTGAATGATATTTAGTTATAATACTAACTACCAAGTTATCGATAAAAAATTCAAAAATAACGATACTTCAAGGGACATTTATCTATGGAATCATTTTTATTATTATTATTTTAGAACAACTGATTAGGAATTGATAAACAACCTGATCAATGGAGCTTATTTATGCTATAGTTCATGGACTTCTTTTTATGTTAAGTTTATTTATTAAGTGTATTGTACAAAAAAATATTTTACTAAAATTTGTTTGGATGACGTGTGAATTGCATTATTGATTTTTTATTTAGTACACTTGTTAATAAATTATTTGTTTTTTTTTAATCATTGATTGAACCAACCTATCGTACATCTCAAGTTATATTAATTTTGTATATTCTTAATATCATGTTATATTGAGGTATGTAATATTGATATATGAAAATTCATAGTATTAGTAACATGCAATACATATTATTTTAGAAATAATGCTAATTTTTTATAAACAATTTTTAGAAATAATACAATACATATTATTTCTTATACATCAAACTAAATACCATAAAAAAATATATCTTAAAAATAAATAATACAAACCTTACTAATAACTCGATACTAATACATGATATTCCATACTATTCTTATCCTGTCAAGAAATTTCCCTAAAAAAACATTTCTGTATGTGGAAAGCTTAAAACCTCAAATTAGTTGAAAAATGTTCCAATTTTTTCGTCCAAAATCTTCCTCAATGTTTTGTGACAAAAAATCCCCAGATACAAACCCAGTAGACAAACTTGAGGTTCATACAAAAAGTCCACTCCTTTTGTCTGATTCTTGTATTATTTAGTTTTTAAAATCAAGATTCACCTACCCAATAGTATTAAACTTGGTGGACTGTATATATAAGGGGGTGGGTGGGTGTGGAGGGGATGAAATGAGCAAAATGGCAGTAGGAAATGGGGGTGATGTATGGAAAGCCCATGCTGCAATGGCTTTGGTTCAGCTTTTCTATGGTGGTTACCATGTGATTACTAAGGTGGCTCTCAATGTGGGCATCAATGAAATTGTCTTCTGTTTGTATAGAGACCTTATTGCTATATCTATTCTTGCCCCAATTGCCTATTTCCGTGAAAAGTTAGTTCCTTTATCTCTTAACATATATTCCCTTTTTATGTTACATGATTCAGCTACTTTGTAGATAGACAATTGAATTTATATACATGTAAAGCATGGATTTTTATGAAATTATTGTTACCATATTCAGATAGTAATAACTTAAAAAGCTCCTACCTGTGTAGGGCTTGTTCTCTTTTTCATTTTTGTGGTCAAACAGCAGGTATATATTTACATTATTTTAACTATGCAGAAATAGGCCCCATACATAGGCTAAGTTTTCATTGGCTTCTTTTTGGAATTCAATGTAGAAGTAGTTAACCGTGGCTTAACGTTGGTCGCATCCAAGCAACATGGAACAAAGTGATTATGAAATGTAGCAGGTTGGCAGGAGAGATACTTTTCAAACAAGGGGATTTAGAATTGAAGTAGAATTAGTTTTTGAGATCACGGGTACAATAAAATACACGTATAGGTAGTTGATAGTACAACAAATCTTGAGAGTGCAGTAGAGGGGAATGCATTGGAACCTTAGGTTTAAGAGAAACCTAGATTGGGAGGTGGGTATAGTAGTAATTCCCAGATTTGTTTGATTTGACATCCATCCCAACAATCACAGTAGAAGAAGCATGGGGCCAGCAAGGTTGGAACCTAAAATTTAGAAGGTTGTATGATTGGGAGATTTAGAGAGTTGTTGTATTGTTCAAACAACTGGAGCTGTTTCAAGGGACTACTTATAATGAGGATTCATTGCTCTGGAAAGGCAAGAATAACAAGTTGTTTACAGTTAAGTCTGCCTATTTTGTTGTCTCGGGAAATGAAGTCAAGATAGCCAGTGGCCTACTAAGCAGATTTGGAAGACTAAGATTCCTTTCAAGGGGGATTGTTTTACTTGGTTGGTTGCCAAACAAGCTTGTCTCACTAAGGAAAAGTTGATGAGAAGGGCATTCATATGTGCTCTAGATGCCATCTGTGTCAGGCTGAAACAGATCACAATAGTCATCTACCCCTGCATTGTGTGGTAGCAGATCAACTCTTTCAGCTGTTTCTTAGCATGACTGGACTTAAATGGACCATGGCTAAGACTACAAAGAAGCTGTTGAGTTGCTGGAATACTGTTAAGCAAAAGAGATGGTGGAGAATAATACCGGCTTGTATCTGGTGGATATGATGGAAAAAAGGAATGCAAGATGTTTTGAAGATAGAAGTAGCTCGGTACAAAAAATTAAGATGAATTGTATTTTGCTATTTCAATTTTTTTGCATTCTGTAAATATGGTTTCTAGAACTTCCTTTCTGCTGATGTTTGTCATATATCGTTACCCTTTTCAGAAAAAAAGTAGGTATAGTAGTGCAAACTGAGGGCCCCACTGTTTATAGTACGTTTTTGTATTTTCAGTCTATTACAACAAGTTCTTTCAAAAGTTAGTTACAATATTTGGAATCATATGAGCATCACTTACAAATGTAAATTTTATGTTTCTCTATCTATAGGAGGTCGAGGCTTCCTCTGAATAAGCGGCTCGTACTGTCATTCTTCCTTCTAGGATTAACTGGGTAAGTTTTGATGTACTACCCTTGTATATTTGGATTTGCTTTGTTAATTTCCGTAGTTTTGTTACACTTAATAAAAGCCTATTGCTGAAAATGCCTTTTTTCTCTCTTGGTACTGAGACAGTATTTTTGGTTGCCAACTGTTGTTCCTTATTGGTCTTGGCTTCACAAATCCAACTTATGCTGCTGCTTTGCAACCTGCAATACCAGTCTTTACGTTCATACTTGCTGTACTCATGGGGTCAGTAAACATTCAATCCCTTTCATCTCTTGATTTGGAATCTTTTTCTCCATCACTCCCAGTTCTTGCATGTCCTGGGTGTTGAGTGAATCTTGTGTTGCTTAACTTTGTGAGCTGTGAAAGGTCATAGTTCTATCAAGTATCAAATGCTGTATTTTTAATACCAAATTTGTTTTGTGCTTTAAATTGGAGCAATCACAAGTACTTTATTGTTGTGCATAGAATGAGAGTAATTGCAATCAATTTGAGAATGTATATCCTCCAAATTGATGCAATACAACCCGAGATAAATCTCAGTAGCGATTTTGGTGAAATGGACATTCTAAGGAACAAAATTGCAGAAACACTTCTAGTGAGGGGATAAACAATGACAGATTAAGTCTGAGACAGATAGAAGAGGGAATTCTTCGAATTTCAGAAAAAAATGCTAACTGATACTATTTCATTGGCTTCCCCTTTTTTGAAAAATGAAATTACATTGATATCCCAAGACCTTCCATCTAGATTAAAGACCAACTAACTACAGAATTCCCAACCCAATCTCCACCCTACCCCCCAAATCAGCACCTAGGGACGTTTAGGTGGCAGAGGGGGGCGGGGCGAGGTAAAACTTAGGGGGGCAGAGAAAGGTTTCTTTTTAGAAAAAGAGGTTTGCATTACGAAGTGATACACAAAAGAGAGATCGAGATGGAGGATAGTTAATCTAGGAGATAAACTTGAAGAAGATGGCAGCTAACACAGGGAAATCTGAGTACATAGCTAACAAAGTTTAGAAGGGAGAAGAGAAGAAATATCTTATTTCATCAAATGTGATCAATGTACAATTAGGACTTGTATTTATACACAAATTTGATGAACTACTGCATTGTCCAGTCTTTGAACTAACTGAGCTAACTAAAAGCTGTGAACAGTGTTAACTAACTCTTTTGAAATGCTAACTGCCTAACAGAATTAGAACTACTTTTGGGACACTTGATCTACTAACTCATCCAGATTCAATTCCTTAAGCTCTTAATCATGCATCACGAAGTGGGATAGTCCATGTTTTATCCCAATTATACTTTTGAGCTCCCAAACTTTCGTCATCTTAACCTTCCTCGTAGATCTCTTTTCTTTCTTTCTTTTTTGTTTCAGCGATTTTGAGGATGATGTGTTAGAATAAAACCAGGTGCTTTGGTATTAGAAGTTTTGAGTTTCAGTGGAATCTAGTTCACAAAAAAAAATTGATAGTTACATTTATTGATTAATTGAATTTTTTCATTTCTCAGAAGTTATAATTATATTCTGTAAGGCTGAAACTGGGCAACACTTAAATGGATCCCAAAAGGGTAAATGTTCAGGAAATTGGTTTTATGTGCTGCTGTTTTAAAAACAATTGAAGGGGTGATTCAGTTTGGCAAAAATACTGTGGTGCTCTTTTGTCCTTTAATATTTTTAGCAGTGTGCGAGTTAAAACCGTAATTTTATGATCAATCATAGAGTACATGGTGTTGTTCAATTGTCAAGGTAACACTGAAGTGGACCACAGAGAACATGGTGCTGTTGCAGAATATTTTAGTAAAAATGAGATGGGCATCTATAATGTGAAGAAACTTCTATGCCTTAGTTTAGTTGAAATGCTAGGATGGATGTGTAGATCCATTACCCACCGAGTTCTAAAACCTGGCTTCATTGACTCTCCAGAATTTCTTGGTATAAAAAAATATTAATGTAAATGCAAGGGAGTAGGGACAGGCTTTTGAAATTAGTATTTGATGTGGCTTGCTCAACATTATTTATATGTGTTGTTTATGCAGTACGGAAACAGTGAAACTTCTTACTGTGGAAGGTCAGACGAAGGTTGGAGGTACTATTGTTTGTGTTTCTGGGGCAATTTTAATGGCTGTTTTCCGTGGCCCAGTGGTGTTTGGAGACGGCACAGTGAACTTCACAGCACAAATTGAGATAAGTGCTAAGGTTCAACCAGAGCCTGCTGGATGGCCAATGTCTAGCTTTCTAGAGTTGGGATTTGATAATTGGCACCTCGGCATCTTATGTTTAATAGGAAACTGTATGTGCATGGCAGCATACTTTGCTTTTCAGGTAACTAGATAATCATTTCAATTGTTAATTCAGAATGACTTGATTGCAAGAAATAGCAGACTGTTCTCAATGATGAAACTGAAAGGCTATGCAGATATACAAATTATATATATCTATCATTGGCGGGAAAAGTTGGATCCTGATTTTTCATTGTATATAGGACCTATCATGGTGAACTGCCTTCTCTAATAACATGTGAATTAGGGGTAAACAGATCATAAGGATACTGATTTGAGGCCTTTTACATAGCTAGTCAGAACTTTCTTTCCAGTGTCTTCAGATAGTCTAGTTCTTGAATGGAAATAGGTAGATAGGTGTACTAGTTCGTCTGCAAGTGTCTGCAGTTCACAAACAAACTTGTGGAGTGAACTGTATGCTTTTCCTTTCAACAAGGTCTGGATCTAGTAGTTTGATCAGCATTATATTTTTTTAAGACTGGTTGTTCTAATTGAAAGTTCTCCTGCTAAAAGCTGATATTCTTTCAAAAGTATATGTAACACCCTCCAAATTTTATGTGGATTTAACTGTGTTAAATTGGACTAAGGTGAGCTTAACTGGGAACATGGACAGTGGAGATCCATATATCCGACCCCAAGGTTCAGCAGTTTGTAGATTAAGCTTGAAACCGTACTGCGCTTATTATTGAGCTTCACTTTCACCGCCAAGTTTGTGTTAATACATGAAGTTTCCTGGTTATAGTTAAGAGTGTGGAAATTATAATGCCCTTTACCCTTTCCTTGTTAAAAATTATCACTTTCAGTTTCACAATAATTTCTCTAGTAATTGTTTTCTGCTCTTGTGAACTTTGATCTATCAATCGTCATTCATCTAAAAGAGATTAATTTGCATCCATCTTGCCACTATGTTGGACACCTTTTACTTGATCTTAGGCATGCTAAATTTTGATTCTGTTCTAGTAATCCAGATTATACAAATTTGTGATTGATTGATAAACTGATCAAGAAATATGACTTACTGAATAATAGCTAGAGACTACTTCCAGTTAACAGAATCAATGTATTAAATGACTGAGTGTTTTTGTGACATAATCCATAGAAACAATCTGGTTTAGGTTGGTAGCGTGGCCTTGAGTCAGGATTGCTAAAACAGTTTCTTCTATCTTGGGCTAGCTTTGAAGAGTTGTCCGGAAAAGAATGAGTTTGTCAGTATATGTGTGTGTATTATTATGAAATGTGTGCAGAGTTGAGTGAATTATGAAATTTTTGCAGGCTCCAGTTTTGGAAAAATACCCAGCAAACTTATCATTGACAGCATATTCATACCTTTTTGGTGTTCTATTAATGATTGGGACGTCATTCTTTGTGACCAATGGATCAACAGACTGGTATTTGACACAATCTGAACTTGTCGCTGTGTGCTATGCTGTAAGATTCTCTTAAGAACCGATCTTCATTTTCCCTGATCCGTGAAATGAGATTGTGTCCATCTTGATCCCATGCCTCAAAATGATTTGTCTCATGTAAAAGGAAAATCTTAGAGAATGATATACAGAAATTTCAAGAGAAGTGTTCAGAGTACAAGATATAATTTGTTTTTTTAAAATTTCAACGCCTTGTGAGACTTGATTTAGGGGGTGTATTATCATCACAGAAAGGCAATTTTTCTTGTTTGAAAGAACAATCCCCTGAATATTCTGGATATATTGAGCTTTCCTTTTGGCAAGTAAAGATAAATTTAATTATAGACGATGGTATAAACAACACTAAGATAATGTGAAAACACAAAATTACCGATTGTGCAATTCTCCGATCATTTCTAACATGGAATATATATCATTTACAAAAATCAGGTTGCACCAAAAGGCAAGCAAAACTACACATCCAGGCTTAAGAATATGAATGTTCTCTGTTTGTTTCAAAAATTCTGTTGTTCCTTTCACCCCTGAACTTTGAAGAACAGTGTCAATGATCTTCATATACTTCTCCTAGGATGCTATTTCAGTTTGCAATCATCAATGCGTCATGAATTAAAGTTAGTTTGTGAATTTTTCATAGTGGATCCTCATTCATCTGTCCATTACATTTCATCCCATATGGTTAGTATTTAAACGGACAAAGTCTTTTTGTTTTCGTCATAATGGTTACTGTCTTTCAGGGAATTGTTGCATCAGCCCTGAACTATGGACTTATGACATGGTGCAATAAGGTTCTTGGTCCTGCTTTAGTTGCTTTATACAGTCCGCTCCAACCAGTAGCGTCAGCAATTTTATCTAGTGTTTTTCTTTGGAGCCCTATTTATCTGGGAAGGTTAGTACTCTGATTTATTTTGAATGCACATCATACTCCTAAAACAAAATTCACTTCTATATCTGTGTATGTTCTCATTTCTTTGCTTTATACTCGACATGAGGGTGAAGCAAAGCTCTCCTGTTAGAAAATTGCCATGTTTCCTTTGTTTTGCTTTCTTTTGGAGATTGGTTCTTGTGAACTTGCTGAGCACATATGATATTTCTTTACATTCCATCTTCTAGTCGTCTGTCATTAGCCTCCATTCTAAGATAATCTCCACGCTTTGTGAATGCAGCATTTTAGGAGGACTTCTCATTGTAGCTGGGCTTTATTTAGTAACTTGGGCATCTTACAGAGAGAAACAGGCAGCCATGGGAACTATAACTCATGATCCGCGGATAACGGATCCCCTAATCCCATATCAGATAGAACACATTTCCTCTGTTCCTTCATCCTCAATGCCAAAGACCAGTGGTTAGATATTGCTACAAACATCATTTGCATGTCCTTTTCTTCATCTTCTTCATGTTAATGTATAGTGCAGTTCATTGCTAAGAATAATGTCACTGTGTATTGCAGTTTTATCAAGTTCCTTTTCTTAATTAAAGGGAACTCTTCCTGTTCAGAAGTAAATATATGTAAATAAACTCTCTCCTCAAATCAAAACATCTTTGATTTTCACAAAAAAATTGTGAAGAATCAATGCAATACTAAGGCAATACTTAATATTCCTTCCGTTCCAATTTGTTTGTCTTTGTTTTTCCGTTTTAGTTCGTTTCCAAAGGAATGTCTCCTTTTTTTATTTATTTTAACATCACAAGATTAAAGAACATTTTGGTACATTCTATATATGTTTAGTGTTACACCACATGATGTGAAAGTCTTCTTTACTCTTTTAAATTTTGTGATAAGTTAAAATCAGACAAATAAATTAAAACGGAGGTCTTTGTAGTCATCATTTATATTCCTTTCACAAGAGAATCTAAGGTCCTTTTATAGGTATGAAGAGATATCTTCCTGATTAAACAAAACATATTCAATCAAACTCTATAACAATCAACTTCTATAATAATATGATATTGTAATGGTCAATTCTTTTTTTCAAAACCAAGAGTTACTCTCTCTTTCTCCCTTATTTTTCTTTCATGTGAAGTTATAAATATTTTTGTTGTAAGGTGTCTAATGCATGTTTCTTGTAAGTTACGTTAATGTGTTACATACACGCAATATTACACAGAGAAATAGTCATACATCAATTGAGTTCAGACATATATGACTTAAATTTTCATATAAAAATGACTAAAATTCAATCATATATGACTGAATTGTTAGGGTTTTGCCTTAATTTTCGTTTTTTATTTGAAGTTTATTTTTTTCTTTAAAGAAAAGTTAAAGTATTACCATAAATGCTTGAACTCTTTCTGAAAGGAAAATATAATTTTCTTTCATATTTGATTTATTCTTTCCTTAGAGTAAAAGTTTGGAAATCTATAAATTAAAGATCTCTATTCTCATAGCATAACACAATAGCATTCACAATGTAGTCATTTGAAAACTTTTGTTTATGGGGAGATTTTCTCTCTACAATTTTAATATGTAGGCCAATTGACTAAATTCCATATAATAATATTTTTGATTTTTTAGTATAAGTTTTTGTCATCTGATTTATCAACCATATGATATGCAATTGTAAGCTTCCGTATGACACCCTAATCACTTTCGAACCCAACATGAACTTCATGCAAAAATAACTAAAGTCTAGTCATATATAACCTGATTTTTAGAAAATGATTAGATCAGTTCAGTCATATACTATTGTATCACCACCAGCTTCCTCCCACGCATTAATCGCGTGTACAATATTAAACCCTGACACATCAAACCACCTCATTTCCGACTCATCCTTAGCCTTCCACAACTTGACATTCAGTCGAAGGAAGTTGGTCCACTAGGCCAAAGTTATTAGAGAGAACATACTTTGGATCAACGGAAGGTTTCAAAGGAGGATCGATGAATGTGTTAACGAAATCGTCCAATGCATTGAAGATATAATTGTGGTTGTTTGTGGTCTTTCTTCAATATTTCAAATTATTAAAAGAATTATTCTTCAAAATTTTCAATCAACAATATACTAATAAGGGTCTTATATTCAAAGGACAAAAATTCACCAATATATTATTCATGTTACTTTAATTATAATCGTATATCTGTGTACATTTTATTTGCTTGTCCCTATTAGATATCTATATTGATACTATTTTTTCAAGAGATATATATATCTATAGCTTATTAAGATCACTTTCCCTTACGAAAATCCCATGAAAACCATAAGGCACTCGACGAGGCAATTTAACATTAGCCACAATATCAAGATTAGGTGATGTTGCATCCATGACCAAAAAATTTGATTCCCCTGTCTTCTCATTATGCACGTACAACATTACGTAGCCATCGTCTTCGTCAGCTTCCAAATTATTTTTCGCCACGAAAAATGGTTCACCGCAAAAGCAACCTTCTCCAAATATCCTACATGCCACTATGCAATCGCGACGATCAACTTCTGCAATCGATACGTCCAATTTTACGATCCCTGATAACTTAGGTGGAGGGTACCCAATCGCTGCATATACATACCTAAACACCATCAAAGTATTATATTATATATTAATATACGTTGTCAAATATAGCGTTGTACTGAATATGTTATTAAAATGTACGTACTTGTTTTTCTTCCCAACATAAGTTGGATTTATGACTCCAAAATCAAGATTTCTAGTAGAAATTGGATGTCTACTCACCACCCCACTATTCAAATTAATTTTTACTTTCTCAACACATCCATGTATCATATCCATCCTCTCTAGTGTATGCTCCACCGATAATATATTCGGGGCAACCAATACTATCGTATCGCCTCCATCCTCTTCCCATGCGTTAATCGCGTGTAAATTATTAAACCCTGGCACATCAAACCACCTCATTTCCGATTCATCCTTGGCATAACGTGGAATCACCCCAAGTCGGGAGATTTTCCTCAAGTTCATACCCACCAGTGAACCACCGGTGAGTATGAACTTAATCGGGTTCATTCCTATTTGTATATCCGAAAATATCGCGTATTTTTTTGTGATTGCAATGTCATGGAACAATGTTGGACGTTTAATTGAAAATATCGGTACGTCTGCGGTTTTTATACCATTCGGGTCGACCTGAAAGTAAGTTAAAAAAGGAGGAAACGGACCGTAACGGTAAGCAAAAGCCTCGTTAGTTTCGGGATCGATTTTCGGATGAGCTGTCATGTTTCTGACAAGTTTTCCGTCAAAATTATGACGGCCAAGGGTAATAATATCACCATCTGAGGCTATTTTTACTGCATACGGTAAATCAGATTCACCGAGGGCGAAAAGTTTACCCCCGAATAAAGCTAAGCTTGTGTTCGCAAGGCCTACACCGTTTGCGGGATTGAACTGTCCCGCAATCAGTCGGGCCAAGGTAATAGCGCCACGTGTGACCGAGGGGATAAGACCGTTGAAACCGGAAAAAACATTAGGGATAATTTGAAAACCGGCTTCATTTTCGATGTTGTACTTGTAAGTCTTGACAAATCGACTACAAAACGTAGCT
Source organism: Solanum acaule (assembly GCA_036250505.1). Lineage (NCBI taxonomy): Eukaryota > Viridiplantae > Streptophyta > Magnoliopsida > Solanales > Solanaceae > Solanum > Solanum acaule. The sequence continues at coordinate 27,344 of JAJOOR010085612.1, read as the reverse complement.
TTACCTTGAGAAATTTTAATAGAGTGAAGCATTCCATCACCGTCAAAAAGATGGTAAGGTCCACGTGGAAGATATTGAAGGTTAGGTCCATTCCTAATATACGCGCCGTCTAGGCTAGAGGGAAGGCAGCCATCCACTACTTTGCATTCAATAGGTGGAAGCTCATCCACTGAAGCGAAATTGTTAGAGAGTACATACTTTGGATCAACACAGGATTTCCTAGGAGGATCGATGTAAGTATTCACAAAGTCGTCAAATGCATTGAAGATATTGGAGGGAAATGATGGTTTTCTTGAGGGTATATATTCTCTTTTTGGTGGTGAAGGGATTGGCTCTTCACCACCAATGGAGAAGACTTTTAGAGTAAAAGAAGATGTGTTGGGAGAATAATAATAATTATTATTATTATTAAAAGAAAGAAGAGATTTAGGGTGTTGTGATAATGTAGAAAGGAAAGTTGAAGAGAGAGCATCCATTGTGTTACTTCTTGAACAAATTAAAACAAGAAAAACAAAGATTATTTGAAACTAAAGAGTGAAGGTTGAAAATATATGTGTTTGCATGATCTAATTTATAGAGTAAGGAAGTGAGGTGTAAGGCAAAGGAAAGGGACAATTCATTTAAGGAATGCCACAATATTTTTGATGTGATATATACAATGAAAATGAAAAGAGGAAGGTTACTAGTTACGTATGAATTTGATTGAATCTAATAACTTTAATGAAAATCATATATTCAGATTAACAAATCCATAGAATACGTTAAAGGAAAACGATCATTTCATAGTTACATGCACCAAAGATTAGGCAAGAAGAGATCACCATATATCTAACTTTATGACTTTCTTTGTCTTATTTATGTTTTCTCTTACCTTTTTCTTCTTTCTTTTGGTTTTTTCGATATGTTAAATTTTCATGAGTATTGTTCCGTTAAGAAGTCTCTATATCGATAGAGAGATGAAAAATTAGTCTTCTTATATGGACTTGGATAAATCTCTCCTAACGAGCTAGTTTTTAGGTTGAGTTAAGTTCAGGTGTCATATCTTTACAATAATTACTCCCTTAATAAATTTTTTTGTTTTTTTGTTTGGAGCATTATTTCCGAAACAATTTTCTAATTTTTTGGTTTAAAATTTTTTAAATATATAACACAAATACTTTATGTAATATTGCCTGCTTATACATTGGCCTGCTTTGATTTTTTTATTTTTTTTTGAATTAAGATAGAAATAAAATATACATACAGTACTCTATTTTTTCTAAACTCCACTTATAAAATTAGGTTTTACTATATATATTTGTACCTAATTATGTATAGATAAATAACTTAGGTGTCTTGACAAAACCATATATAGCTCAATATTGTTCGACAAAATGATAATTACACACAAGATAATGTCCAGACTAAATAGCAATAACAAGAGAGTAACAATGACACCAACTATTAAAATGAATAAATATAATACCCGAGTAAGTAATACAATAATATTGATGAAAACTTGATAGTGTCAAAAGACTACTTCTTTTTTAATTATTTCTCAAAACCACAAACTTCTATCAAAATTTGTCTACCAACTTCCACAAATATGGCTGCTACCTTTCACATTTGTGACTATCAACTTTCGCATTTGTGACTATTGATATCCACAAGTGTGGCTGCCAAAGTTGCTGTCAAGCTTTATTCCCACAAATCTCTCCCTTAATTTTCGTTTTTCTTCTTTACACTAAGGCTTGATCTCAATTTCTGAAAATCTTCAAACTTAAGAGGCTTTGTAAAGATACCCACAACTTGATCATGAGATTTCAAATACTTAAACTCTTACCTTTTTCTTGGCAATGCATTCTCGGACAAAGTGATACCTTGTGTCTGGTGTGTTCGTGGTTCAGTTTGGATCGGTTATTGGTCAAAACTAAAACCAAAATCTAGTCGGTTTTTTTAAATTTCTAAAACCAAACGAAAAAAATAACCATCGATTTGGTTCAGTTTTTCTGATTTTTTCGATTTGAAAAGTAATAAAATTTTAGAAGACATATGTATTTCGATAGATACAAACACATAGTACATGAACAATCCACATGAAAGATATTGTCAGTTCAATTAATCAATTAAGCAATACTAGAATTATTATTACACGAACAAAGTGATTCAACTAAGAGAATGTGTGACTATCTTACGTGAGATAGGGTAGGTAATGACTAAAGCAATGGATTTTGATGGACTTGGACTTAGGATTGTAATATTTGGGCTAAAAATACAAGTATTGGGCTTGAGAAAATGGTAAAGTTGAAGGTTTTTGTTAATTAAAATTTAACAAAATATTTGTATTTTATTTATGAATAATATATAAATAATTATAAAATTTATATATCTAATTTATCGATTTGGTTTGGTTATTTTTGCGGTTGTTTTTTAGTAAAACCAAAACCAAATCAAATAGTATCGGTTTTCAAAATTTAAAACCAAACCAAACCAAACCAAACCAAATATCAGATTTTTTATCGGTTTGGTTCATATTGTGGTTCGGTTTGATTTTTTAACCATAACCATGAACAACCCTACTTGTGTGTCTATGTGCTTGCTCCAATCATGATACACTGAATTCTTGGCAAGTGTCTGCGTAGATTTATTATCAACACAAATCATTGTGGCTTCAATTTGCGGAAAATTGAGTTCCTTCAATAATCTCCTCAATCAAATAGCATGACACGTACATGATGTCGTTGTCATGTATACAGCTTCACAAGTCGAGAGAGTAACAATTGATTGTTTCTTTAAACTCTAAGAAATAACACAATCACCCAAGAAAAACACAAAAATATATGTGTTTTTTCTATCATCAACATCTCCCGCATAATCACTATCACAAATCCCACAAAATTAAAATCATCAGAAGAAGAATAAAATAGCCCAAGGTCGATTGTACATTTTAGATAACGAAGAATTCTTTTAGCAACCTTCAAGTGAGTGGAAGTAGGAGCTTCTATGAAGCGACTTACTATTTCAACTGCAAATAGTATATTTGGTCTCGTACATGTCAAGTACCTTAAACTTCCTACGAGACTCTTCAATAGAATGGAGTCCACCTTTTCTCCATCATCATCAAACTTTGACAATTTTGTTCCACTTTCCATTGGGGTGTTCACAGGGTTGCAATCAAACATGTTGAGCTTCTTCAAAATCTCCTCGATCTATATAGCTTTCTTGATATATGAAGATGCATTTCTCCATTTGCTCCACTTAGCTTCTAGGACCAAATAATATGGCATGAGCCCTATGTCTGTCATCTCTAACTCAAAGGACACAACTTTCTTGAAAGCTTCATACAAAACTGAATTATTATCCGTTAAAATGAGATCATCAACATAAAGACAAACAAGCAGAATATCTTTGTTAGTGTGAACTTGAATGTAAAGAGCATATTCATAATGGAGAAAACGAGTAAACCCATTCTCTTGAAAGTATTTGTCAATGTGATTATTTCATGCCCGTGAAGCTTGCTTCAACCCATATGAGATCCTTTCATCAAACTCAACACCTTATTTTCATGGTTTTTTACCACAAAGCCCAATGATTGCTCAACGTAGACTTCTTCAAGATATCTATTTGACTCCAAATTAGTATGCCAACAAATTAATTAGTTGTTACTGTCCGTCAAAGTTGTTGATCGTGTAAAGAAATATTTACACGATTGATGCATATAATTAATTAGTTAAATTTGTCTAAATATCTTGAACTCCTTAATTACGTATAGAAAATAAAAAACGTATTTTTTATACGACAAAAATCTGCTATAAATTAATGAAAAGATACATTTCCACAATTACAAAAATTGTTTCCGATGTGAATATGTCTAATATTAGATGCCATATGAAGAAAGTCAATTTGAAATTAGCGCCTTTGGCAAAATCATGCAATCTATTGGGACAAGAGTTAACTTTATTTGTTTTTTTTGTACTCCATTTAGCCAACGTATGACGTATCTACAACTTGATTAATTCTTCTTATATTTTGAGCCGCTAATTTTGTTATATGTAAATATTTTTTAGATGATTTATCAACCTATATTCTTTTTCAGTTTTACTATTCATGCAAATACGTATTATTATACAATTAATGGTGTTTGCAATAAACTTTAAACATATGGAAAATAAATTAACCACACAAATAAAATCGAAAGAAACATAACTTTATTGATAATACGTACAATTCTGTTTCTCCCTTGATTTTACTCTACTAAGATTTATCTATGATTCGAGGACCGTTAGTGGCGTATTTCTCAAACTAGGATGATTTAGATTTGACCTCTATATGAATATTCCATGACTTTTGTGGAATATTTCGAGATGTCTTTTAAGGGAATTTAGTATCCTTTATACAGGCATAAACTAGGGTTTAGGCTCCAAGAATTCTAATTAAAACTGAACACACCTTCTAGAGTCCCAATTTGAATTGAATACGTCTTGTAGAATCCCACAAACTTTCAATGTCTACAAGTGGATTTCTTAATCTCTGAAATTATTATCCTCAACCGAATTCGCATGCACTTAATCTTTTAATTAACTCTGCTCTTGATCACTACACAAATATTACAACTAAAAATAAAAGTTATTCAATTTTATCTAAGTATCATAAAAACGTCTTCTTCATTTATTACTAATTAACTGCTGATGTTCCACAATTAATTTAGATTTATTGAATTTCAGAATGGGTTCAATCAAGTTAAGTGATATAAACAAACTTGATTTCTTTTTTTAATTTTAATAGAGTTTCAATGCAAAAAGGAGAACACCATTAATTCCAATTCGGAAAAGGGCCTAAATACCTTGAACTATTGGAAATGGTACAGAACTACCCTCCATCCATCCATTGGCTCCCAAATATCCTTGTCATCCACCTATTGGCTCTAAAATACCTTGTCATCCACCTTTGAGTTCATTTGACCACTTTTATAGGGGATTATCATTTAAATAATTTTTAAATACGTGGCAACCATCTATTGGTTACAATTTAATTACTTAAATTATTTTACATACCCACCCATTACTGATTATATCCGACCTAAATTAACTACACTCGGTCAAGTTAACGACCCAAATTAACTACACCCACCCAAAATTACATTTACTCCACCGATTAAAATAAATATACCCTTTATTGCAAACATTGCACTTTCTCTTCCAATCTTCTTGCCCAATATATTCACCTACAATCTCGAATAAAATACTAGTCTTTTAAAAAAATGTGAGGTTTGAATTGAATATTAATAGTGTTATTTATCGTCCTATAAATAGTTCTATATTTTATGAATATTAATAGTGTTATTTATAGTCCTATAAATAGTATTTTTGAGATTGTAAACGAATATATTGGGGAAGAAGGTTGGAAGATGAAGTGAAATGTTGGGAATAAAGGGTGTATTTTTTTAATAGGTGGGGTAAATTAATTTGGGCGGGTGTAGTTAATTTGGGACGGGTGTAATTAATTTGAATCGGGTGTAATTAGTAATAGATAGGTTCGTAATTAATTTAAGTAATTAAATTGTAACTAATAGATGGTCATCATGTATTTAAAAAAAATATTTAAATTATTTAGTTAATATTTTATAAAAGCAGTCAATATTGGATCCAAAGATAGATGACAAGGGAATTTGGGAGCCAATAAATAGATGACATGGGTATTTGAGAGTCAATAGGTGGATGAAGGTTAATTTTGTACTATTTCTATGATTTAAGAATATTTTAAACCTTTTTCCGATTCCAATTTGAGTGTGTTGATAAACTTGATTTTTTTCTTTTTTTAGTTTTAGTGAACCACCCCATCAATCAAACATGAAATTCACTTATGCGCGGACAAAAACCTTGGGTATATTAAAGGGGTCTCTTTTCCTTGTCGTACTTTAAAAAGTTGTGTCATTCCTAAGGGGTCGTTTAATGGGATTAAATTATAGTGCCACTTAATTTGTTGTTTGGTTGGTAATTTCAGAATAATTTATTTAGGGATTAATAAATAGTATTAGAATAAGTTATCCCTCTCCTTGAATGGTATAATAATTCCAAGATAACTTATTTCGAGATAAAATAGGTAAAGGACAAAAATATCCTTGTAAATCCTTTTTAATTTATACATCACTTTTCACATTCATGAAGTGTATTTTTGTAAAGAAATAATGCCACCACCCAGACCATCGTGATTTGCACCCACACTAACCCTCCGAAGGGAGAACCATTAATACTAATTAGCTAACCAACTAAATCAAAATACTAAGGCATTTAAGTTACGAAAGCAAGTTAAATAACTAAAAACTAAAGTTCCCATAAACTTTCAAAAGATCTAACAACTAAACAATGCGGAAAAATACGCCTAGAACCTGAAAGTCAATGTACCAAAACATCTAACAAGATCAATAAGTCTAACAAGAAGGGTTACGACCACAAACTAATGAACTAATAACTAACTAGAAAAGTCTAAGTCTGAAATGTGGACATAGACGAAAGGAGAACTCATGGCAGCTTGGAAGAACTGATTCACCCTTGAATTTGATCGGCGATCACTGATATTCTAAGCGAGGTCTGTCAACAAGGAAAGAGCAAGTGTAGTATCAGTACACAACCACAGTGTACTGTTAGGATCACGCGGTTATCCCACTAAGTGCAACATACATAAGGCAATACAACAATACAATAACATGCATGCACCGAACATATACAATATCATCAACATTTACGAACAACGAACAGTTTCATAATTCTCAAATATCACAGTTATATCAAGTCATTGGTCCTTTCATGGAACCAAAACCCAAACTGTTAGCATACCAGAACGTGGTACCCGATCCAATGATTATGCCGGAACGTGGCAACCGATCCCATAATTATGCCGAAACGTGGCAACCGGTCCAAATTAGTGTGCCGAAACGCAACACCCGATCCATTTAACAAGCCACAATCACAAGTATATTCTCACAATCATACAAGCAAGTCATAGTTCATGGCATTCATCATTCATATATCCTCATTTACAATTTATGTGATCAATAATGCAACATTCGCACACATACATGTATCATAATGAAGCAAGAACAAACATATACCACACAATCATAGAATCAGAACCATCACCTACCTCGAAACAAGCTTGAAACACTAAGCAACTTGATTCTTCCCTTTCCGAATTTGTTCGGTTTGTTCTTGGTCTACAAATAATTAATATGATACGGGAATCAATAAACGATAACTAATTACTCGAATTACTAACAATCCCATCAACCCTAGATCAAACCCTTGATCCCAATATCCCAATTAGGGTTGTTTCCACCATAAATTTCATATCAAAACCCTCTTTCATCGATAATTACCCATTAGATTACGTTCCTGGATCGAAAAATGGATTCGGGAAGTTAAAATCTTACCTTTAGCCTCAAGAATGGTAGAAAACGGTCAAGAAGTCTCCTAGGTTCGTTCCTTAGCTCTCAAGTTCGAAAATTGCAGAATAAAATATTTTTGGGCTTTATTTCCGACTTTAAGTCGTGTTTGCCCCGCCATGGCGGCACTCGCCCCTTACAGCGACCCTGCCCTGGCGACAGAAATCCCAACCAAAGTAGCTTGCACGAAACAGTAAGCTATTTTAATAATTCCAAGACCCCATTTCATAACACATCTTCAACCAATGACACTCAGAAATTACCCGTTCATGCCAAGATCAGTTTCAGGAGTTCTACTCACCCGAATTCAATTCCATAAAGTCGTACGAGTTCCTTAACGACTTATCTATCTACTCATGTGATCAAAATCATAATTAGATCACCCAATTGCTACCAGATTTCCCTAGACCTCACAGACTCCGATTTCGTCCAAATTTGAACTAGGTTGAGAAATTCCAAGTTACTATAAAGAAGTTTTCCGACCCAAAATTTTTCCCCGTTGGCTGTTCTATAACGACGAAACCCGGTCGTTACAAATAAATTGTTCTTAAGATTATGAAATGCATATTATTTTTAGTACAACAAATCAACACTCAATAAAAAAATAATCTCATCATAACTTATCACATCATAATTTATCTCATCAAAACTTGTATTCAAACCAAACGAGTAATCATAAATATTGAATAGCCCCTTTCCTTTGTCTTATGTCCATGTCTATAAATTAGATCATGCAAACACCTATATTTTCAAACTTCACAATTTTATGAAACTTATTTAGGGTTTAATAAATAGTATTGGGATAAGTTACTTCCTCCTCTTGTATGGTATAGTAATTTTGGGATAATTTATTCCGAAATAAAATACGTAAAGAATAAAAATATCCTTGGTCTTTTGGAGAGTCTTTATAATTATAGAACTTAAGAGATGACTCTTCATAAGAGTCATGTTCTTTCATGAAGACATGACTTTTCATAAGAGTCATGTTCTTTCATGAACATATGAAAAGTCATAAAAGTCGTGTTCTTTCATAAACAAATAATTTCTTATAATAGTCATGTTCTTTCACAAACAGATGTGTCTGTTCAATTTAAGACATCTACATATTACAAAATATCAACAAAAACAAACCAAACCGCAATCCGAATCAAACCGATATTTGGTGTGGTTTGGTTTTAAATTTTGAAAATCCATACTATTTGATTTGGTTTTGATTTTATCAAACAAAACCGCAAAAATAACCAAATCGAATTGAGAAATTATATATATATACAGTAAAACCTCTTTAAATTAATATAGGAGGGACCGTGAAATATTATTATTTTATACATGTAGAGGTAATTTAATCGATAAATTAATATTTATTAATTTAAAGAGTGTTTCGACACCGAAAAAATTGTTCAGGAATGAAATCTCAAAGAATTTGAAAGAATCTACTTGTGAAAACGTCATTCATGAACTTGAAGTCATGATTAATGATCTCGGTTACTGCAGTAAATTAGACGTTAATAACCTATCGAATAAGTGAATATGATACATGTTCAGAGGTACAAAGCTTAGAACAAATTGTGGATATCATTGGAAAAATAATGTTGATGAAAAAGTTGAAGATCACGATACAATACTGTTGGAACCAGTTACACGTAAGAAAATACTTGCATATATAACTCTTCACAATTTTATTATGCAATTAGAAAATACAACACCGAAACTTTTGGATGCAATAAGAAAAGTTAGAGATGAGCTTCAACTAGATTTAAATTTTAACAAAAAAACAGAACATAATAGAATCATATTTCACTAAATTTTCTTAGATATATTTGTACTTTTAAAGATTTATTAATTTGTAATATTAATAAGACTATATATTTATATAGGGGTCTTCTGAAAATATATTATTTTATTATCTTATTGAAATGAGTGATTTTTTCCATTGGCTCAAGTCGGGACCGGAGAAAATTATTATCTTAAAAAGATTATTAATTAACCGAGTATTAATTTAGTGAGATTTATATATATATATATATATATATATATATATATTATTAAGATCACTTTCCCTCACGAGAAGTTCGTGAAAACCATAAGGCACACGACGAGAAAATAGAAAAAAGTTTATATATAAGATATCTTACACCCCTCTCGATCTCCCATTTTAATTTGTTGGGATCTAATTTGTTTGGTTGGTATTGGTTTGACACAAATTAGTTTAAGAAAATAAAAATGAGTTTTGAATTTTGTAGACAGTGATCTTAAACTAAATATATGTAAATGTATTAAAGTAAGACAAACAAATTGTAACAGAGGAGACGAATAATATTTACCTAGAAGTGAACTTTGGCAAATTTGGTATTTATAGAAGTTGTAGACAAAGGTATATCAAAGACATTGCAATGAATAAAAGCTGCCTTTCCTGGTAAGAAATTTGCTAATTTTAGATAGTTTGGTTTGTGTGGTCTCTGCTGAATTATGTAATCAGTTCATCAGTCATAAAGGACCTACACATGGCCATATGCTTAACTGTAGATGGTCCAACACAAATCAATAAATTTATGATAATGTTATATACTACTCACTTTTAAGCACTAGCAACTGCGTTTGGTACGAAGGGATCAATTTTTATTTTTATTTTGGGAAAATAAGTTGGTTTATAATTTTATCTTTTTATATTTGGTTAGTAAGTGAAGAAGATTTTTTAGTGTTTGTTGGTGAATGAAAAACTTTTCTTTTTTATATTGGACTAGAGATTAAAAAATATTTTTAAAGAAAATAGTTTCTAATGCAGAAACCAACCCTCGACCCGACCGAAATACAACCTCAATAATCGATCCAAAATCCAACTCCAACACCCGAATCGGAACAAGACACATCTCTTTTTTAAAGTGAGACAACGATGAATTAATTTCATATGGTCGGTTGGGTGGTTTTTAGTTTTTTTTTGCTGAAACTCTACTAAACCTAGAAAAGAAAAAATAATTTATGACACTCTTAAACTGGAATTAATTTTACATATGGTCACTTAGATGTTTGTCATTTTTCATTAAAACTCTAGTAAAACTAAAAAAGAAATCGAATTTGTTTATCTCACATAATTGAAACCATTATAAAATTAAAAAGATAAAATCTAAATAAATGATAGAACATCCTCAAAGTTATTTGTCCCTAATTGATACAATACTATTTTAAAGAGGAATCGACCTATATATTATCTATATACATACATATTATATTATACATATATCGTAAATAATTTAATCAATTATCGATATATCTATATCTATAGCTTCATAAGATCATTTTCCCTCACGAAAAGTCCATGGAAACCATAAGGCACACGACGAGGCAATTTGACATGAGCCACAATGTCAAGATTAGGTGATGTTGCATCCATGACCAAAAATTTCGATTCCCCTGTCTTCTCATTGTGTACATACGACACTACGTAGCCATCGTCTTCATCGATTGAAGGATTTTTAGGCACGAAAAATGGTTCACCACCAAAGCAATCTTCACCAAATATACGACATGCCACGATGCAATCGCGACGATCAACTTCTGCTACGGATACGTCTAATTTTGCTATCCCTATTACTTTTGGCATAGGGTCCCCAATGGCTGCATATACGTACCTGTATGAATAGTAGAAACAGAAAATTATTTTTATTTTTTCGTTTCAATTCATTTATGTGATTTTTGACTTGACAGAAAATTTAAAACCAAAATAAATAGGACTTTTGTTTGTGTGGTCTCTGCTGAAATTAAATCATGTGATCATAAGTCATAAAGGACCTACACATGTCCATATGCTGCACTATAGATGGTCCAACCAAAATCAATAAATTTATGATAGTGTTATATACTTGTACTCCCTCTGTCAATGTTTACTTCTTGCACACATTAAAAAAGCATGCATGATAGAATAAAGTGATAATTTTATTATATTATTAATTATAAATCATTTCACTCGTTAGGAAATAAATTAGAAATAATTAGTACTTAATAATAAGGATAAAATAGTATAAACATGCAAATTATTTTTTGATTTTTCAAATCAAAGAGTAAAAATAGATATATATTTTCAGTATAGTGGACTAGTAAAAATTGACAAAGTACCGAGCTACTCCCTCTTTCCCAAACCAATTGTCATGTTTTGTTTTCGAGAGTCAATTTAACTAATTTTACTGCTAATTAATTATGTATATTTACGTATATTAATGAATATCAAGTAAGTTACTGAAGATTAATTGGATATTATAAACGTACTTGTTCTTTTTCCCAACATAAGCTGGATTGATGACTCCAAAATCAAGATTTCTTGTAGAAATTGGATGTCTGCTCACCATCCCTGTCTTCAAATTTATCTTCACTTTCTCAACACTTGCATGTATCATGTCCATCCTCTCTAGTGTATGTTCCACCGATAATATATTCGGCGCGATCAACACTATCGTATCGCCTCCATCCTCATCCCACGCGTTGATCGCGTGTACAGTATTAAATCCTGGTACATCAAACCACCTCATTTTCGACTCATCCTTGGCGTAACGTGGTATCACACCAACTCGGGGAATTTTCCCGGAGTCAGTACCCACCGGTGAACCACCCGTGAGTAACTCAATTGGGTTCATTCCAATTTGTATGTCCGAAAATATAGCGTATTTTTTTGTGATTGCAAAGTCATGTAGAAATGATGGGCGGGTCATGGAGAATATGGGTACATCCGGGGTTTTTGTACCATTCGGGTCGACCCGAAAGTAATTTAAAAACGGAGGCATCGGGCCGTAACGGAAAGCAAAAGCCTCGTTAGTTTCGGGATCGATTTTCGGATGTGCCGTCATGCTCATGAAAAGTTTTCCGTTAAAATCGTGACGGCCGAGGGTAAAAATGTCACCATCTGGGGCTATTTTTACCTCATATGGTAAATCAGATTCACCAAGGGCGAAAAGTTTACCCCCGAATAAAGCCAAGCTTGTATTCGCAAGGCCAATACCGTTTGCGGGATTGAACTGTCCCGCAATAGCCCTGCCCGCGGTGAGTGCACCACGCGCGGCCGAGGCAGTAAGACCGTTGAAACCAGAGAACACATTAGGAATAATGGGAGACCCAGCTTCATTTTCGATGTTGTATTTGTAAGTCTTGACAAATCGACTACAAAACGTAGCTTTACCTTGGGAAATTTTAATAGAGTGAAGCATTCCATCACCGTCGAAAAGATGGTAAGGTCCACGTGGAAGGTATTGAGGGTTAGGTCCATTTCTAATATACGCGCCGTCTAGGCAAGAGGGAAGGGAGCCTTCCACTACTTCGCATTCAGTAGGAGGAAGTTCGTCTACTGGAGCGAAGTTGTTAGAGAGAACATACCTTGGATCAACAGACGATTTCCTAGGAGGGTCAATGAAAGTATTTACGAAATCGTCAAATGCATTGAAGATAAAAGAGGGAAATGATGGTTCAATAGGTTTTCTTGAGGGTATTGGTTCTCTTTTTGGTGTTGGTTTTGGTGGTGAAGGGGTTGATTTTTCTTGTGGTTTTGTTATAGTAGTGGTTGTTTGTGGTCTTTCTTCAATTCTAACAGAGAAGACTTTTAGAGTAGGAGAATAATAATTATTATTATTAGGAGAAAGAAGAGATTTAGGGTGTTGTGATAATGTAGAAAGGAAAGTTGAAGACAAAGCATCCATTGTGTTTCTTCTTGAAGAGAAGAAAAGAAGAAACAAGATATGATTATACTAAAGAGTAAAGGGAAAAAGAATAAGTGTGTGTATGTATGAGGTCCCATGCATAGCCAATTTATGGAGTAAGGGGAGTGAGGAGTATAGCAAAAGAAAGAGACTATTCACTGAGGGAACATCACATTTTCCTAAAGTGGGGTAGTGAAAAGAAACTTCTTATCTACACAACATCAATACAAAAAAATCAAGCTTATACCAAAATAGTGTGATATCACATTGAAATCCGACTAAATACAAATTTGAGCTAGAAAGTCTTATTGGGATAAAAATAAAGGTAACTCCGTACTCCAGAAGACTTGAACTTAAAACCTCTAATTAAGGATGAAAAAATACTTACCACTTAATTTCAACCCTGGTTGGTTAAAATTAAGCATACTCATTGTTACGATGAATTCAATAATCTAAGTACATTTAATTCTTTTTATATATTTTATAAGTTCTTTAATTTAAGTACGTGATATGCATATTGAAGTTATTGAATTTAATTGAATTCGTACCGAAACCTTCTAGTTCTCCTTTTGGATAGCTAAATAGTGACTTAATTGACTACAAAAAATATTTAAGTTACCTCAACCCGGCAATTATTTAAAATTTCAAGATATATATAAACAATATTGCTTGCTTATCTGTTAAACCTACACCTTATAAGTTATAGATACATATATACACCAAAGACTAGGCAAGAAGAGCATCATATATTAGACTATTTATCTTTTTATTTTATGTTTTCTCTTACATTTTTCTTCTTTAATCACCTTCATTATTTGCTAGTTTTGAGGATTATCCAAATCTATTTTATTATTTTATCATTAAATATATTTTAAACAGCACAAACACTTGTGTGATACTGATCAGTACTTAACTTCTTCATATTGTACTGATGATGGCGTAAAGTATAAGAAAACAATTATATCAATCATCAGTGTAATTCAATTTATCATAACATATTATTTATTTTATGTTACTGATCGATATTAATATTAAATAAGTTACCCAAAATCATATTGTAATGAACTTGAAAATTTTGAATAATTTTATAATCGCTACATAAAATTAATAAATTTTAAACTCTAATAATAATAGTATATTTTACGTCATTAGTACGTAAAACTTAACTCTAAGAATAATCTTAACAAATCAAAAAAATAAAATAAAATCCAATGAGACAGAGAGACTGGTCATAATATAAGTATCTTTTTTCAGCCAAGTAAAAAAATATTTTAATTATAGAATAGACCTTGATTTATTCCAATCACTTACATATAAAATAAAATAATAATAATAATAAAACCACGTGTATGATTCATTTTATTCTCAGACGAAAAATATCCCAATTTGATATCTCTCATGGGATCCAGGACCATCATGACCAGATGTCAAATTTGCAAAGCTAGATTCAACTATAATTAATCAATGAAATCCAAATATACTTTTCGTATAAATTAAATTAATTAGGATCGTTTAGATAGAGAGTATAAAAAAAATATTGAATATCTGGTATTAATAATTTTTTAGTTAGTAACGCTAAAATTAGTATTTATATTGGAATTGTCTTTGATCTGATGTGTTTAAAGACAATTATATCTTTAATTATATATATTTATATGTTAATAACCATAATATTATTAATATCATAGTTTCACGTAAGTACTATATAATATACATATACTAAAAATACTATCAAACAATATACTATATTAAATATACCAAAATCAATACATGTATTTGTGATTGCTAATACATTCTACCCAATTGACTCACAATATTCTTTGTCGAAAGAATCTTAACATAAGTAAAAAGTATATAATATTAACCATATTTAAGTGATTAGAAATATATGTCCACATTTCATGTATTTACTGATTTGACATAAGATAATTAATAGGTGTGTGTGGATAATGTTTTTGTCTAGAAAATAAACATGCACAAGCTCACGCAATATGTCTAGGGTGTTGTGAAAGTATCTACTTGTTCGGTCCATTTTTAATCATCATCTTTCCTGTTTTAGAGTCAAATTTTAAGAATTTTGATTAATATTTTTTGATATATTTTTTCTGAAAATTTAAATTTTATATTTAAAATATCGAATTAATATAATCTTTTAATTTTGAAAATTAATCAAATTAACTTTCGAAAAGAATAGCATGACAATTAAAAGTGAACAGGGAGTAATTATAAAGAAAGAGACTACTCATTTACGGAGCATCACACTTTCTTCATTTTGGGCATATATAAAAAACATATAGCAGAAAATAAGCGTTGAAGTTTATGAATTTGAGATTTTAAATTTTTTTAAAGGGAAAAGGCTTAAATATGCCATTGAACTTTCAGAAAAGGCTCGTTTATGCCATCCGTTAAAAGTTTGGCTCATCTATGTCATTACCGTTTAAGAAAAGGCTCATTCATGCCATTATTTTTTAACAGTGGTTTTGCAAAACCATTTTTTACACGTGGCCAATTATAATTCGGTCACGTCATTATTTTTTTTATAAAAAAAAATCAAAATTCTGAATAATATAACTTATGCAAAAATTATTTAATTTTTATTCAGAATTTAATTTAATTTTTATTTGGGTGGGTTATTTTAATTTAATTTTTATTCAGAATTTCAATTTATTTTTATAAAATAAATAATGACGTGGCCGAATTATAATTGGCCACGTGTAAAAAATGGTTTTGCAAAACCACTATTAAAAAAATAATGGCATGAATGAGCCTTTTCTTAAACGGTAATGACATAGATGAGCCAAACTTTTAACGGATGACATAAATGAGCCTTTTCTAAAAGTTTGATGGCATATTTGAGCCTTTTCCCTTTTTTAAATAATTATTAAATTTTAAATTACTAATTTATATATTTATAAATATTATTTTTTAAAAATAAATAAAAATTATTGGATTAAATTGAACCAATAAATTATACTCCATCTAATATAGGAAAGGGACGGTTCTTCTGGGGAACTACTAAGTTTATTTTCGTCTATAGTCAATTCAAGTATTCCAATTCGAAAGAAACTTAAAAAAAAGTTTCTCATCAAATTTACTTCTAGAAAGGAAAAACAAAGTCTAAATAAAGACCACGCAAATATAAATATTTGAGATAAATTTGTTTTGATCAAGGTACATATTATTGTTGTTGTTGTTGTTTTTCACGATCTATGAGGATTCAAGTAAGATAATTTGATTAATTTAAATTTGTGTCATAATATCTACTCCTATTAAAAAGGAATATTTTTTTATCAGAATTTTCTTATCGACTTTGCAATTAGATATGTGTTTCTAGAAATAAAAGCATCCCTATTCTATCTACTAAATTTCTGTTGAGATTTCAGTTCCGATTTCTTCTTTATCTTCAATGGAGAAATGCAGCAAAGAGAATGAGGACAAACAAGTAAAGAAGAAGAACCCTAGGATTTGTCGGAATGTCTCAAAGCACACGAGTGCTGGCAAGACATTTGGGCTTACGAGTGGTGGCAAGACATTTGGGCTTCCTCAGACTAGGCCTCGAAATACAAATTTGAATATAGGCCCAACTTGATAATACCTAGAAGTAATTTCAGCTAGATTGTCTATTTTATCCTTTTTCTTTTCCTAGACATTGTTAGAGAATAAAGTTTGTTATTGAATTAGCAAATAGTAGTAGGACATCTGTACAGTCAATTAGGAATAGAACGTTCTTTTGATTTCCACATAGCTGTATATATACATGTATTTAGAAGAAGATGAATACACAGAAAATTTCCAAAACTATCTCTTTACTGTTTCTTGCAATTCCTACATGGTATCAGAGCAGTAATCACATAATCAATCATATCCAATCATGACTGACGAATCTATCGCAAATCCTGAATCAACACCCGAAGCTTTGATGGCTGGATCATCCTCAGGAACAAAGATTGATGTCAATCATGCCTTTTTATCTTCATTCTTCAGACTCTCCTGGAATAGGACTGGTGAGCAGCATTTTTTATGGAAGGGGCTATCCGGGATGGAAGAGATCAGTCCTCATAGCACTTTCTGCAAAGAACAAGCTGGGTTTCATCACTGGAACAGATCCTTCACCAGATCCAACATCACCAGATGTGCAACCTTGGAATAGGTGCAATGACATGGTAACATCTTGACTCCTTAATTCCCTTTCAAAAGAAATAACAGATAGTGTTATATACTCTAGAACTGCTAAGGAACTCTGGATGAGTTTGAAGCATAGATTTGGTCAATCAAATGGTGCTAAACTTTTCCATTTGAAAAAAGAACTTAGCAGGCTAGTGCAAGGAACTAACAACATTGCATGATACTTTACTAAATTCAAGAGGCTCTGGGATGAGTTGGCTTCACTTGATTCACAGGATAAGTGCACTTGTCTGTGCATCTGTGAAGGAAAACAGAAATTGGAAAAATCTATGGAAGATGAAATGCTCATACAGTTTCTCATGGGACTCAATGATACATATGCTCAAGCTAAGGGCAACATTCTTATGATGAATCTTCTTCCTAACATTAATATTGCCTATTCCTTGAACTTACAGGATGAGAACCAAAAGGAGACATACATGAGTCCTATTATGCCTAATGACTCTTCATCTTTCATGGTTAACAATATGAATCAAAACAAAAATGGTAAGCAGTTTCAGAAGTTAAGCCCAGGTGCATCAGGATTAGGATCTGGATCCAAGCCAAACATGGGCTATCCTAGAATGAATAACTACCAGCAAGCACCTAGATACCCAAGGCAGAATCAAAGGCTCAAAGGAAAGAAGAAATATAATCCTAATGTTTCTTGTACTCATTGTGGTAAAACAGGTCATGTCATAGATGATTGTTACAGATTAATTGGGTTCCTTGAGGATTTCAACTTCACAAATGACAAAAACTATTCAGCACCAGTTAGAGGGAATGCAGTTGTCTCTATGGAGGAAGAGGATCCTAACTACTATATGGATCAAATCAATCAGCACATGAGCAAGGAACAATTTGGCCATTTCATTCAAGTGATGAAACAGATGAAGATCCCAGAATCAACAACAAAAAATGCAGCACCTGAAATTAATGCTAATGCAGTGGCTGGTACTATTTTAAAGTACTTTGGGACTTGTTTTTCTGTTTTTAATTCTGGAACTTGAATCATAGATTCAAGGGCTTCAGAGCATATGTGTTTTAATTCTGACTCATTTATTTCTTTATCTACTCTTAGAATTCCAATCAATATAAATCTTCCTAACTGTCATTCTATAAGTGTCACTCATATAGGTAGTGTACAGATTTTCTCTGACTTGACAATACACA
Organism: Solanum acaule; assembly: GCA_036250505.1. Lineage (NCBI taxonomy): Eukaryota > Viridiplantae > Streptophyta > Magnoliopsida > Solanales > Solanaceae > Solanum > Solanum acaule. Next base: position 8,906 of record JAJOOR010085612.1, on the reverse strand, counting down.
ATGTCTTGTATGTGCCAAGCTTCAAATACAACTTATTATCAGTTCATAAATTCTGCAGTCAGTTCAGCAATATAGTTTTTTTCAATTCTAACAATTGTATGTTGCAGGGCCATTCAATGAAGAGGCCTCAAGTTTTTGGTGAAGCAAAAGAAGGTCTCTACTTGTTGCAACCCTTTCCTAAGAAGCCTAGTGCAAGTTAAAATACTTTTCTGGTGTCTCAAAAATGTAGTAGAATCAGTAGTTCTGTTCATTTTCCTGATTCAGTTTCAGTTTCCTTCCATGTTTGTTCAAATGTTTCTTCCAATGTAAGGTTATGGCATGTAAGATTAGGGCATTTGCCCTATGCATCAATGAAAAATGTCAGTTTCTTGTCTATACCTGAGTCTTCTGATTGTTATTGTGATATGTGTCCTAAAGCTAGACAGTCTAGATTACCCTTTTCTACTAGTGAGATCACCACTAAGAACTGTTTTGATCTAATTCACATTGACACTTGGGGACCATACAAGGTGTCCACCTATAACAATTATAGGTATTTTTTTATAATAGTGGATGACTTCAGTAGAGCTACATGGACATAGCTAATGAGAACCAAATGCAATTCTTTTTCTGTGATTCAGAGTTTTTTGTCTATGCTTGAAAGACAATTCAATACTAAGGTGAAAATAATTAGATCCGACAATGCCATGGAATTAGGGAAAAGTGAAGCAGCCTCAGAATTTCTGAGATCACAAGGAATTGTCCATCAGACTTCCTGTGTGGCCACCCCACAACAAAATGGGGTAGTTGAAAGAAAACACAGACATCTGCTAGAGATTGCAAGAGCTCTATTGTTTCAGTCTAAGGTCCCACTAATCTATTGGGGTGAATGTATCCTAACAGCTACTTTCTTGATCAATAGATTGCCATCAAGAGTTATTCATGGAAAAACTTCTTACGAAGTTTTGTTTGGTACACCACCCTCTTATCAGATTCTCAGATGTTTTGGATGTCTATGCTATGCTAATACATCAGCCCATGGAAGGAACAAGTTTGAGCCAAGAGCTCATAAATGTGTTTTCCTAGGATACCCAAGTAACCAGAAAGGGTACAAGTTACTTGATTTGGAAACTAGGAAGGTCAGTGTTTCTAGAGATGTTCACTTTGTTGAAAATCATTTAGTCATCTCCTGATAATTATATCTTCATCACTCATGATCCCATTGACTATTCTTCTACTCCCCCACAAGATCCTTCAGATTCTGAGGATTCCAACACCCCTACAAGTCCAAATTCTTTTCCATCATCAAATGTTCCTATCAATTCCCCAGGTTTAGAAATCCATCCAGTACAACCAACTGTTCCTTCTGAACATGTTGCATCACCATCATCATTTCCTGTTAGGAGATCTCACAGAACAAATATTGGGACTCTGCCTTCACATCTTAAGGATTATATTTGCAACACCATTTATCTTAGTGATGTTACAGACTCTTGTCTTGCTGTTCCCAACAATCCTTCTAGTTTTTCTTATGCTAATCTTTCTAAACCTAGTCAACTGGTCCTAAGGTCTACCTCCACTATATCAGAGCCTAGAAGCTTTTATGAGGCTTCTACACATGTAGGTTGGCAGCAAGCAATGCAAGATGAAATTGATGCCCTCCAATCTAATCATACTTGGTATGTTGTGACTCTACCTAAAGGAAGGAAAGCTTTACCCTGCAAATGGGTTTACAAGGTTAAGCAACATGCTGATGGGACAATTGAAAGATTGAAGGTCAGGCTTGTTGTGAGAGGGGACATACAGAAAGAGGGGATTGATTATAATGAGACATTTTCACCAGTGGTAAAAATTACCACAATTAGATGCTTATTAGCAATTGCCACAAAGAAACAGTGGGATATTTTTCAGTTTGATGTCAACAATGCTTTCTTGCAAGGAGAATTGCAAGAAGAAGTTTACATGAAGTTTCCTAATGGTGTGGATCCCCCTCAACCTAACATGGTGTGTAAATTGAGAAAATCTCTTTATGAGCTAAAGTAAGCCTCAAGGCAGTGGTATGCTAGATTAGCAGGGGCATTAAGTTTTAAAGGATATGTAGCTTCCCTCAATGACTATTCACTGTTCTTTAAGCAGACAGGTGAATTCATTTCAATTGTTGTTGTTTATGTTGATGATATTTTAATAACAGGCAATGCTACTGATGAGATCTAAATTTTAAAGGAGTTTTTGCATATAGAATTCAAAATCAAAGACCTAGGTCTCCTACATTATTTTTTGGGTATGGAAGTACTAAGAGAAGAACAGGGCATGATTATCAGTCAAAGGAAATATACCTTGGAGTTACTTGATGAATTTGATGTTTCCCATATATCTTCAGTTTCTTCTCTAATGGATCCTTCAGTTAAGCTATCTGCAGATTCAGGAACACCTTTGTCAGATCCCACCATTTACAGACGTCTTATTGGAAAGATCAACTATTTGACTCACACTAGACCAGATCTATCGTTTGCTGTATTAACACTCAGTCAGTTTATGCACATGCCTACTAATAATCATTATAATGCTGGTTTAAGAGTGATTTGTTACCTAAAGCACTTCCCAAGCCATGGTCTCTTCTTTAGTGCATCGCCTTCTTTGTCATTGGCCACTTTTTGCGATGCTGACTGGGCGTCGTGTTATGATTCTCGCCGATCAGTAAGTGGCTTCTTTATCAGTTTGGGAGGATCTCCAATCTCCTGGAAATCAAAGAAACAAAGTTCAGTTTCACTCTCTTCCGCAGAGGCGGAATACCGTTCAATGAGAAGGTTAGTTGCTGAACTAACTTAGCTTACCAGATTACTCACCGACCTGTCGATTCCTCCTCCCCTGCCGGTGCCCATTCACTCGGATAGTCAAGCCGCTATACATATAGCTCGCAACCCTGTGTTTCATGAACGGACGAAACATGTTGAGCTGGACTGTCATTTCGTCCGCCAGCAGTATCTCGCCGGATTGATTTCCCTGTCCTTTGTTCCGTCCAAGGATCAGTTAGCCGACATTTTTACCAAGCCACTCGCCGGACCATCACATCATAACAACATGCGCAAGTTGGGGCTCACTTTGTTCCCCTCCAACTTGAGAGGGGATGTTGAGATTTCAGTTCCGATTTCTTCTTTATCTTCAATGGAGAAATGCAGCAAAGAGAATGAGGACAAACAAGTAAAGAAGAAGAACCCTAGGATTTGTCGGAATGTCTCAAAGCACACGAGTGCTGGCAAGACATTTGGGCTTACGAGTGGTGGCAAGACATTTGGGCTTCCTCAGACTAGGCCTCGAAATACAAATTTGAATATAGGCCCAACTTGATAATACCTAGAAGTAATTTCAGCTAGATTGTCTATTTTATCCTTTTTCTTTTCCTAGACATTGTTAGAGAATAAAGTTTGTTATTGAATTAGCAAATAGTAGTAGGACATCTGTACAGTCAGTTAGGAATAGAACGTTCTTTTGATTTCCACATAGCTGTATATATACATGTATTTAGAAGAAGATGAATACACAGAAAATTTCCAAAACTATCTCTTTACTGTTTCTTGCAATTCCTACAATTTCACTATACTTTAATTAATTACATAATCTCTCGCTCTTTTTCCTTCCCTTTCTCTAGCTTGCTCTCTACCTCCCTCTTTCTCTCGCTCTTTCTTTCTTTGAAACACAAATACAAAGAAGTCGATGGGCGAGGGAGGGAGAGAGGCTAGCAAGAGAGGAGAGAGGAAAGCAAACAGATAGGAGAGGCGAGATATATTCGTTAGATAGAACGTATCTAATAGCAAACATTGTACCTAAAGGCAATTACAATATATTTAGAGAAACTCAAATATAATACATAATTATTAAAAATATTGATACGTTGAGTAATTAACAGCTATACTAATATGATTTATGAAATCTGCTGCAAGAAAAATGTACAATTAATAAAAGACCATGCAAAAGTTAACGCTGGATCAATCAAACGATTGATAGTTACACCAATTTGACACTATTTTCTCTTTTTTCATATTATTTCCTTTCTTTCTTTTTTCTGTCAATATTTGTTGATTGGGAAATTGCATACATCATTCAATTAAATTATTTGTCTTCTATTCTATTTATTAGTAAGTGATCTTATAACATTCTTTACCTTTTTTTATGAAAAGTTTTTTTTTTTTAAAAAAAAAAAAAAAGTAGCCCAAAAGTTTAACAAACAAAAGAAAGAAGTTTTCGAAAATTTGACCTCTTTTTAAAAAATGTGTCGAATTCGTATAGATAGTATGTTCGTAAGGAGAATACTATTCATTTTTCTCATGTTCGATTAATAAAAAAAATTGTGAATATTTTCTAAAAAACTATGTTCAATTTAGAAAAATGATTTTCTCAGTAGAAGTGGGAAAATAAGTTTCACAAGTCAAAATACAAGAAAATAAGTAAGGAACTCAATTATTCCATACTAAAAAATCACTATTTTTCATTGAAAAATATTCAATGGGGGCTATTTTCACAAATTTTGATTAAATCGGTGAGAAAAAAAAATAATAGTAATATTTTCACACGAACAAATTAAGAATTTTTCCAGTATTTAAACAAGACGAAAGAAATCATGTTTTATAACATAATTTTTTTCATTAATTTGCGGTAAAAAAGATCTATTCTCAATAATGTTTTCTATAAAAAAATATTTCTTTTCCTACCAAACACATCGACAAAAAAAACAAAAATCAGTTTCAACAATATCTCCTTCTGATTTTATTTTTTTGATACTCTCAAATCCTTTTGTGGCTATGGAAAATGCTTTTCCAAAAATATCTACAGTTAAGTTAATCTGAGGACATTATTCCTCAAGTCATTTTCTAAAAAACATTAGTATTTGTTTGAAATATAAGTCTTTCTTGTAATTTGTCATGATTTTTTTTTAATACTTCATTTATTAAAGATTAATATCGACAATATTAGAAAATTTTGATGGAACTTTTGAATACTAAATACTTCCTCCATCTCTATTTACTTGTCAAATATTTTCTAATTTAATCTCTCTTTTTACTTGTCATTTTTTGACAAATCAAGGAAGGACGTTTTTTTTTTCTTTATATTATATCCTTAATTTATTAACATTGAGTTAATTCTTTGAAAATGTACTGAGTAAATATGTTTAAGACTCTATGTTTTCTTAAGAGGTGTGTTTAATCAAAATTTGACAAGTAAAACGGATGGAGAGAGTATTGATAGTATTATCTGAGCATTGATTAGAGTAGCTATACGTAATAATTACGAAGAAAACGTTCGATCATAATTAAGAGATGACATTGTTTTCTTTTTTCGCAAAAAAAAAATTTCTTTGAAAATTATCAAGTACTTAATAATTAAACACCAGAAAATCACTTATGTTTCAAAAATATATATTTTCATTTATAGCCTCACGAATCTTTTACTACAATAATTGGCATGTCATTTTTCATATGACTATTCGTTTAATAGATATTATCTAAAAGTATCATCTTTTTTTTTTCAATTTCATTTTAAAAGAAATATGATTATTTAAAATTATAACTACTAGTTGAATGAGAATTTGATAGATCAACTCGATTATTATGCACAAGCAGAGGCAGACATAGTATGTAACACGTGAGTCCTTTTAAATCTAATTGCATTAGCTTGAATAATTCCAAGTTCTAAAAAATTTCTAAATAATGGGTCGTGCTAAAATTTTAAAATTTTAAATCTGTCTTCTTCGATCTTTTCACCTTAAAGAGGATAAGATTGTACCAAAATATCAGCAGGTGAAAATGTAGGGTCAAATGGTTTTCTTGTGGTGGAGGAAATTAAAGACACAGAACGTACCTAAAAATTTTATTGGCCAGCTTTCTATTAGTAGTACTACTCCTTCCTTCTATTCAATTTATGTGACATAATTGATATTTTAAAAATTAATCAAATTTAATTTTATCAAAATATTTATATATTTTAAATAGTTAATTATTATGATTTATTAAAAATAAATTACATAATTTTCAAATTTATAAATTATATTTCAAAATTTTTAAGTTTCTATATTGAATTTATAATTAAAATTTAAAAATTTAAATCTCAAATTTTTGTTGTGCTACAAAAATTGAGACAAAGGGAACGACAAATATCTACAGAAACCGTACCAACTTTAGAGGTTGGCATTTTAACTAGGTAGGAAAAATAATGGTGTCCGGAGTCAAAAGGGCAATTTTTTTTCTCAAAAAAACATAAACGGTATACCAAATTTTTTTTTACCAAAATGATAAAATCGCTCCCTAGGGAGCAATATCTTTTAACGTATGTTGGGCATGCCGTTAAAGCCTTCATTCAAAATCGCTGCTCCAGCAGCGATTTTGTCAAAAAAAAAAAAAATTAATTGTTTTCCTAAAATCGTTTTTCTAATTATTTTTTTTTTTGTAAACGGTTGCCTTATCCATTTTTTTTTCTTTAAACATTAAGGAAAATTGCTGCCAAAGCAAAGATAATTTTTTTAAAAAAAAGTTGAAAAATTGCTGCCATTGCAGCGAATTCAAGTTGGAGATTTTTTATTTTTTTTTGCAAAAATGCTGCTGAAGCAGCGAGTTAAGATTACATTTTTTTTTTTTTAGGATAACGCTGCTGAGGCAGCGATTTTATTAAAAAAAATAAAAATTGGACAAAATCGCTGCTGGAGCAGGGATTTTAAATAAAGTTTTTAACAGCGAATATATCGCTCCCTCAATAGCGATTTTACCGTTTTGGTTTTAAAAAAATTTGATATACCGTTTATGTTTTTTAAAGGAAAAAAGTTACCATTTTGGCTCCGGACTCAAAAATAATGCAAGACATTCTTCTTATGCTGAATTATTAATTGTGACTAGGTGTAAGCACTTTGTGATAACTTGTTCACTGTGATAGCTCGCAAACCACACAGAAGATGTAAACCTAGCAAGTTTCATGTGATGAGTTCATGATTGAGTAGCGGATGTAGACTGAATTCATTCTAGATATCCCACATGAGAGACCTTACAGATTGTCTGTCAAAATAAATTACTAAATTCAAGTGAACTCGTACTTTTAATATTACATCAACCTCTGATCAAGCCAGCCCACTTGAGGAAATTTCATCCAAATGGTGAGGTTGAATGTACTACCAATTATTTTTGTGATTCCCCTATTATCTTGTGGTAGATTGTTGGAAGAAGAACTCCCCATCAACATAGCAATAAATTTCTAAATCGAATATAAAGAGATTGGTTTGATAGTTGGTTTGAAGGTGAATCACACATATATTAAATTTTTCGTAAGTGATATCACGTTTTGTAATTAGTTAGAAGGTGAGTTATTCATGTATAACTTATCACAAACCAACAACACGAATAACAAGGAAGGCCAATCAGAGAGCAACTCTTGTTTGATTTCTCTGTCATTGAAACATTACCATATGGTTTATCATAAACGATGAAATGTTCCAAAACCAATGCATTCTTTAAGAGAAATTGTAAAAGTTCAAACAGCTTACGACGACGCTCCTCCAAACACATCTCAAAGGAGCAGATAATGATCGTCCTTTGAATTAGCTTTTGAGGTTGAGTTAAGCCGCTTCAAAGGGAGGAGTAGTGTCCAATATAAGAAACCACTCATCTTATTAAGCATCAATGTGAGACAATTTTTCATTCTTTAACACCCATCTCATGCATTATGGCACAAAAAACTAGCTCATGAGAGGAGGATTGTCCAAGTCCATATAAGCAAGCCATTAGTCTCTTCCCCAATCAATGTGGAACTTTGACTCACTCTAACAAATATAATTTTGATCAAATATAGGTCCATTGCCTAATAAACTTATACTACACAAAAGTAACAACATATTTTCATGGTAAAGTGTCTAATATGAAATGAATATGATTCGCAACAAATGATAGCATATTCGTATCTTTAAGACTCGTGGAAAAGGCAAACCAAGCAACGAATGAAGACGTTGAGTTTGTTAACCATAGTTTTTCCTTTCAACACGCCATTTTATGAAGGACTCCTTAGCAGATCACTATGAAACTTTACAGTGACAAAAGAGACTTATTGATAACTAATTAATAATACATTTGCATCTTCCTCTAGAAAACTGTGGACATACGAAAAGAACAATAGAAGATGTGGGAACAAAAAAGGAAGGCCAAACAGAGAGCAACTCTTGTTTGATTTCTCTGCCATTGAAACATTACCATATGGTAAGCAATGAAATGTAAACAAATGGTCAAATGCCAAAACCAGAAAGCACAACAAATAAAGCAAAGAACGATATAGGTATCCCATGGACTTATAGAGAAAATAATCTCTACGGGGTCGTTTGGTATTGACAGGGCCGTCTTAACCACTAGGCCACTAAAGCCGTCGCTTGGGGCCCCATATTTTTGGGGGCCCCCATTTTAAAAAAAAAAATTCTTATATATACTCAATTTTTTTTTATATATATACTTGTAAATTTTTTTAAAAAAGAAAGGTGCAAGAGGTGAAAAAAAACGTGCAAGAATAAAAATAAAAAAGAAAAAGGTAAAAGTACGTTAGTTTTTACTTTTTAATTAAGGAATGGAACAACTTTTGGGAATACTAAACGTGTGCAAGAATAAAAAATAAAAAGAAAAGTTAAAGTGACGTTAGTTTTAATTAGGGTCTGGGGAATGGAACAATTTTTGGGAATAATTTCCTAGCTTCCTTATTTATCTCCCAAGACTTTAACCATATATTATTATATACCTTAATACTCATCTTTTTTATTCTCTATTTTATTATTTTAATTCTCAATATTGAACTCTCTCCTACAAAATCTTTTGATGTACTGTTGCTTAATGCTTACAAGTTACAAGTTATAAAAGAACAAATTTTACTTTTGGGTGTAGAAAAGTTACAAGTTATAAAAGAACAAA
>JAJOOR010085611.1:0-15036 GCA_036250505.1 Solanum acaule | reverse complement strand
GATCCACAAAGTCACCCCAAAAAGTTGTTGAAATGTTTTTATTCCTACATAATTTATATGGTTAATCATATGAATAAAAATAATGAGTTGTTGAAGCATATATTCATTGAATTGTGGGATGCGTACTCATAATCCTGTATGTCAACGTTAATGAACGTTCGGACACTATCATCTTGTTTGATAGACAGTACATCCCCATAACTCACAACTTCTCCAATGATATCTACAACAATAGTGACGACATAAATTAATACAAAATAAATAATGATCGAAGTCTGAATAAGGAACATATAAATAATGTATTTATTACCAAATAGTTCTGTGTTATCAAATTCTTGTGGATTTGTAAGCTGTGTATATGATTTAAATTTGAAGATAGACATATTGAAATGTGGATCCTCTATCTCCTCAACGACTTTTTTTTTTGTGAACATCAACTTAAATTTGTGGTCTTTGATCCTTAATTTCATAGTATTTGGACAAACCACAAAATTCTTAATAAAGTACGATCTCATTTCCTTAATACTTTCTCTGAAATTTGGGAATAGAGATCTGCCAAGACTCGCGTGAATGCGATCGCCCTACAAATACATTTAGTTACTTAATAATTAGCACTCCAATTTAGTATATAACTTCTTAAAAAAATAATATCATACTTATAAAATATATTAGAAATACCTTTTCATCTATCAGAATAACCTCGATAGAAAAAGCACAATCTGGTCGATCACGATCCGTGTTTTCCCAAAGCCTGACACTACGAACTTTTAATTTCCAATACATTGACTTGCTGTTAATTTCGCTAATGAAATCAGTCGTAGCTGCCATAATTAATTCGTCCGTTCAATACAAAAGAAGTATGAAACAAAATAAAAACAATAATCAGCAAGAAGTGTAAAGAAGAAAAAAGTTGCATATGGACTATATTCAGCAGGGAAGTCTATATATAGTGAGATTTATGAGATAACTTCCATAAACGTGGAAGTTACAGCAACGTGGGTATCATCTGAAACCACTACGGTTAAATCTATCGCTGCTATTTTTTCTCTATTAAAGAAGCTTAATTAGAAAACCATAGAAATAAGTTAATATTGTGTGTGTGCAGGGAAAGGTAGAATAAGAAATACATGGAGTTTGTGGGATTTGAGACGTGGGGATGTAGTCATCGTGATCATAATTTATAAGGATAATCATCATTTCATCACAATGATTTACTATCAGAATTTGAAATTATAAAACTGTAACAAAATATAACTATCAGTTTTAAAACTGCATTTTTTGGTGGAAACGTGAAAGTGAGTTTTATTTGGCTTGCTAACTTCCCAATTTTAAAAATGATCATATTATTTTTAAATAAATAACTGGCATAATTAATTTTTAATATACTATATAACTATCAGTTTTAAAACTGCATTTTTTGGTGGAAACGTGAAAGTGAGTTTTATTTGGCTTGCTAACTTCCCAATTTTGAAAATGATCATATTATTTTTAAATAAATAATTTTAATTAATTTTTAATATACCATTTGATTTTAAATGTTTCTTTGCAATTTGAATTTTTAAAAAGCTGTTAAAAAACAATAACTAATAAACTAATTTTGTCATAAAACTGCCACTTGTCTTTCTACTGCGCTGCCACTTGGCATAATTATAGGCTAGACTTTCTTGCTTTTAATTATATATAGATATATAGATATAGATAACAAAGAAAAACACCAACCAAATGTGTAGTAGTTAGTAGTTTGCAACAAATTTACTAGTGATGAAAAATAAATTGTCATTACAAATAAAATATGAAAAAATATAATTATTAATGATAAGATAATATGTGTATAAAATCTATGTCTCCTTGATTTCTATCTCTCTTTTTTCCGTGATTCGAGGGCGGTTAGTATATTCTCAGATATAAGAGGCCATATCTTGATCTCTTTGTGAGTATTCCATAAATTTATATAATTTTCTAGATGCCTCTTTAAGGGAATATATTATACCTTTATATAGGCATGAACTAGGGTTTAGGGTAGAGTAGCCTCCAAGAACCCTTATTGAAATAGAACTCATCTGATAGAGTCCTACAAAATTTCCAAATGCCCCCTACTTTCAAGACTTGTCACATAATAGATTTGTTGAAATTCAAAGACCAGAATTGAAGTACCCATACAAATAAATAAATCTTCCATCTTAGCAGTTTTGTGATTTTCGATTTGTAGATCTAATTTGTGAGAGAAGAGATGAAAGGCAGATTTGGTGTCACTAGGCATGCCATTTTGTTTGCAACAAATTTACAAGTGATGAAGAATAAATTACAATGAAGAAACATAATTATTTTTGATAAAACGATATTGGTACAAATTTTTTTATACTTGAACAATGGGATTAGCAAGACCCTCCTGGACAATGGAATTAGCAGGACCCTCCTCATAATGGGACTAGCAGGACCCTCCTGGACAATGAGATTAGCAGGACCCTTCCATAATGGAATTAGGAGGACCCTCCTCATAATGGGACTAGCAGAACCCTCCTGGACAATGGGATTAGCCGAACCCTCCTACATAATGAGATTTAGATTAATAGGACCCTCCTCATAATGAGATTTAGTTTAGCAGGACCCTCCTGGACAATGGGATTAACCAAACCCTCCAACATAATGAGATTTAGATTAGCAGGACCCTCCTCATAATGAGATTTAGTTTAGCAGGACCCTCCTACATAATGGGATTTAGATTAGCAGGATGATGAGTCCACAAATTGGACTCATTTAGGGCTCTATTTTGATAGAAATAGTGTCCTCAAATGTTTATTTTGTCTCAATATTTGATGAAAACTGAAGTTTTAGTGGAAGCATGGACACTTAGGCGCAAAAAGGATCATAAAGGCTGAAAAGAACGAAAAAGCTAAAGCCTGAGCATCACCAAGCACACTTGGCGAATCGCCGAAGGGACGCACTCCACCCTTTGTTCCAGTACGCGAAGCCCTAAAAAAGCATGATCGAAAAGGCAATGAAATGAGCAGTCGACACTTTGTTGAATAGTTCCGCGAAGCAGTACTATGTTGCCCAATGACACAGAACACAACGATGATGAAGGCTAGTGCAAGACGGCGACGAACTACACCAAAGGATGAATCGCTGAGTTAATCGGCGATTCCGACTAACCTCGCCGAAAGATCCGCCAACACTATTTTCTGAAGTCTATAAATACTAAGCTTGTTATTAATTTTTAAGGAGTCGAACATTAATTTTAATTTTCACAATAGAATAGTACTTTTTTAGATATTTTCTCTCAAGTTTGGAGAGGGTTTTTTGGGAGACTTGAAGAAAGAAGGATTTCATCTTCCCCAAGTTGGAAGTGGGTCTTCTCCATTCTTCTTCCTTTGCTTAAATCAAGGTTTAATTCCTTATACCCATTTGATTTTAGTATCATTTTAGGTGTATTTTATTATTTCTGGATGTATGGCTAAAAACCCCCATTCTTGGGGTGTGATTTAGCAAATATGTGTTGATATTATTGTTGGGTCTTGCTTGCTGATAGGTTAGATGTATTTTAATGGTGATTTCACCTAGTGGTTGTGGTTTAATCTAATGGGTTTGTAGTTGCAAATACAAACCACCCATGTGTTTTCGGTTTGCCCGAGAGGGATGTCGCGAAACCAAGACCACTAGACTAATGGCCTAAGGAGTGGGTCAACATGAGGTTCAACCCGAGAGGGTGAGCCCTAGTCCCATATCCTAACACTCAGCTCGAGAGAGTGAGTGGGGTAAGGCGTAGGCTGACCTTCATGCGACAAATGGATGTCCGAGAGGAACGCATTTGAAATGGGGTAAGTTGCCCGAAAGGGAACTTATTTCCATCTAAAGCTTAGCCTAGTCACTATTATCTTGCAAATTTCCTATCGAAAGCATGTACCCAATGATTTATCTCAACTTGTATTGCAGTCACACCCCAAGAACTTGTCTCCATACTTGATTTTCTTGTTATTTTTGTTGTTTCTACTACTTGTGACAAAACCCCCAATTGATATTTGACACTTTTGTGTCACCCCCTTTAATTTACTATGTTTTTAATCGTTAATGTCTTTAGCTATGACTAATTAGAACTAAATTTTATTTTTCTACTAATTCTCAAAACAACTCCTTTGGGACATGACCCCAACCCTTGGTTGGGTTACTATATAATCGATGATCGTAGACACTCGTACCGTAGGTTAGTGTCGTTGGTCACGATTAGCATCACATGACCCTCCTATATAATGTGATTTAGTTTAGCAGGACCCTCCTACAAAATGTGATTTAATTTAGCAGGACCCTCCTACACAATGAGATTTAGTTTAGCAGGACCCTCCTACATAATGGGTTTAGCTGGACCCTCCTACATAATGAGATTTGGGTACTTTCTCCTAGGATAAACACTTCCTAGTCTGAGATCGTTAATTTTTATTTTTCTCCTAGGATAAGCACTTCCTAGTCTGAGTTTATTTTTTTATTTTTTTAAATTCACATTTTCTAATAACAAAAAAAAAAAATTCAGTGAAAACTGGGGCAAATTTTTTGTTTATTTCTTTTGTTTGTGATGGTTTTCAGGTTTCTTGAAGCGAAACATGGATTTGAAATTCAAGAACAAAGTTTCAACTCTTTTCAGAATGATCAATCCCCATGATAACCAGAATCAACTTCTTCAATGCATGTAGCAGTCTGACTTCCTGACATCTATTTCTATTCAGCTATTGATCAACAAAACAAACAGGCATTTAAGAACATTTTCAATTGTCATTCTGAAGAGTGCCAAAAGCTCACTCAAAGTGGCAAATAAAGCATCAAATTCCATTCAAGATCAAGATACTCACCCAAAAAATTCAAAGTGATGTTTGAAAGTCAAGACTCAAGAGAAGCTGCATAGATATGAGCTTGTACTTTTATTTTCCTTTTGACTATTACTTTTCATTTTTTTTATGTAAGGATAGGAGCCGCGACCTGGAGCATCGATTGAACCTCACTTAACTTCCAACTCATCGCCTCATCTCCTTGAACTACACATGACCTGATTCCCTTATAACCCGGGATATGTAGGATGTTCAAAACCAAGACTCGGTCACTCAAATTTTCCCTTCAAATACAAATCCGGTCCAAACTTGTCACGTTATCTACTTCTTTGTCTGAAATCTCTTCGTGTTTCCAGTCAAAGAGGGGCAAACTGTAGACACGTAATTTTTGACCAAACATAAGGTTTTACGCCATTTTTATTCCTTAAATATTTCTTCTAAGTCTACATTAAATATTTTATTTTTCATCATATTTTAGTAAGTTTATTTTAAAATATTTGAAAACTACAAAAAATATATGTTTTCTTTTAATATAAACTAGTATTTCTTAATTACATTTTAAAATAAATTATTTAAATTTTCTTATATTTTATTAGTTCAAAGAGAGGGAGTAATATTTTTATATTCTTTATATAATTTAAATAAAAATAATTATTAACCTACACTACCCCACTTCTACACCTACACTACTGTAACATCTCGCAACTAGAAAGAACTATAAGGAAGTTTAAAATCTGGAAATAGTTATTTTTGGAAAGTATAAGGAAATCTGGAAATTTTAATCAAGTTAAAGTGAATTTTTTTTCCCCGGTCAACTTCAAATGACCATAACTCCTAGCTCAGGATGAGTTAGGTGTAGTTCCAAATATGGTTAGAAAGCTCTTGGAATGATATTTCCAACGCCTCCAAGTTTGCGCGATTCTGAGTTTGTATGAGTGAGTTATCCCTTTTGGAAGTTGGGCTGTTCGAATAAGGAAATGCCCAATCCGGATTTTTTAGGGTAGTTTGATCTTTTCCTTACCCAATTAATTAAATTCATTTTTAATAAAATAGTTGGGTCAAAACTGAGTTAGTTCAGTTTACACTTTTGAGAAATAGTGTTAGGGCTTTTGGAGAAAGAACGCAAGAGAAAAGAGAAGAAGAAAAGCAAGATTCTTCAAGATCGATCAAGAAAGTTGGTGTTTTCGCCAAGGATTTACTTCTACCAAGTATGTGAGTCTCTCATAGCGTTGGGTTCATTCACCCACGTGCCAAACATGTTTAGTTCATCACAATTCGTCCTAAAAGAGTTTGAAAGTTGGTGTTCTTGACATGAATGATGGAATTTGAATGTTGTTCTTGAATTGGGTTGAATTGTGGAGTTTCTGAGACCCTTATGTTGTGTTTTAGGGTTGTTTGAGTTAGGTTCTTGAGTATATATGCTGGGCATCGGGATCTAAAATGAATTTGAGAAGAATAGTCGAGTTTAGGCTAATTGGGGCTGGAAAACGAAGAAGAAAAAAGTCGAGTAAGGTTCCTGGAAAAAGTTCGTGTCGCGGACTTGTTCCCCCAGTGAGCAAATTTTTCCTCCGCGTCGCGGATAGGACACGGACTCCTCTGTCTCAAAATTTAATTTCGCGAGCGTTTATTTAGGAGCATCTCCGCGTCGCGGACATGTTCCAAGACGGTGATTTCATAACTTTTCTCAAGTTTAGCTATTCGAAATCATTCATAAACATCAAGAGACCTTTCCTATCACAAATCATAATTCTTGAATCCATAATTCAATTCATGGAAAGTTAAAAGTCAATTCAAGTGAAGTCATCAAAGTTTTCAAGGGTCTTTTACAAATGTTTTAACTTTGTTTTAAGACTAAAAGTTCCAAGTTAAGCTAAGACTAATTAAAGAGTTGATTTCATTTCTCTAAGAAGCTATAAGGGAAGTAAGTATTCCCTAAGAGTTTATAAATGTTTTCACATTTGAGCAAGAAAAGGGAACATCGATTCCAAGAAGCTTTTAAGCTAAGTTTTGAGTAACTATCTCAAACCAAAGAAAGAAGTTGTTTTAAAAAAATATATGAGCTAAGTATATTTTGGGAGTAGTATTGAGCACCGGTATGGGGATGCGAGTTCATATTTACTCAAGTCTCCATAAACCATGTAGCCATCATGGGTATTAATGGGTCATACTTTTTAGATGATCACATAAGTTAAGCTTGTGGATCCACTAAGTTAAGCGTTATATTATGGCAAAGTATAAGATAGTTTTGGCAGTGTGGGCAAGACGTTGTATCACCACTTAGGCTCATAGTGGTGGTTGTCGGTTAGAGAATCTCCCACAGAAACTATATTATTTTATTATTCGAGTAAAGTTGAGTTGGTTACTGCATTTCCTTTAACGAACTAAGTTGCTTTTACTGTTTTATAAAGCTTTTCATATATTACATGTGTTCATTGCTTTATTCTGAGTTAAGTTATTCGTGAGTTGAGAGGAGCCAAGGTAAGTGTTTCTTTCAGATTCTTTTCAAGCCTATGTTTTGTTTAGCATTCCAACTCACATACTCGTACATTCAATGTACTGATGTCAGTTGGCCTGCATCGTCTTATGATGCAGACACATGTAAATCGGCATTCCAGCGCACCGTTGATCCAGTAGGCAGTTCAGCGTCAGTCGGTGAGCCTCCTTGCATTCCGGAGGATCTATTCTCATTGCTTTCTAGTTAGTTCATTAGGATGTTGTGGGGTTTGTCCCAACATCCATCTCAGTTGTTTTAGAGGCTTCATAGACAGTCAGATGTTAGTCTTGTGAGTCTTTTCATTTTCATTTCTTATTGTTAAGATTTGGGTTGCCACTTTGGGCCAAGTTGAATGTTTAATCTATAAAACATTCTCAGTTATTTTATTATTCAGTTCAGTTAAGTTCATTGATCATTATAGATATGAATATTTTCTTCCGCTGAGTTAAGTAAGTGGCCAAGGGTTCGCTTGGGGCCAGCAATGGTCTTCGAGTGCCAGTCCCGCCCAGGGTATAGACTCGGAGCGTGACAACTACCCCCACCTCCCTCCCCATTTCCTACCATACATCAGCAACTACACTCCACATTCCCTCACCACTATACACCCACACACACGTCTACACACACATGCACTACTATATTAACATATTAACAGAGACAGACAGAAAAAAAAAATCATTCTACATACCCCTATATAATACCAACACACACACTCACGCAGAAAAAAAAAAGAAGAACAATTCAGCAACACAAAGAAAACACTACAAAACCAAATCCACCCACACACATACAAAAATTCATTCATCTTTTCTACTACAGACAACACATGCATATACAAGAAAATAAAAATAACAGGGTAAAAGTTGAGTTCGAGGTTTGCTTTCGTGGTTCCTATTGTGGTCTTTTTTTTGTGAATTAATTTTCACAAAAGGTAATACTTGATCTTCATTATATTATTTAATTTCATAATTACACAAGATGTGATTCCAATGTTATAAAGCTGCTCAAATTTATGAGTGTTTAATTTTTGCATTATGATATGAAATAGATTGAGAAATTTATATTATTAAATTTAGAGTAAAATTTGTAGCACGCTTAAAAGTCTCATTTTTATCTTGTTCTTAATTAAAATACGAAGCTTAATACTCTATGCTATGTAGTTAATAATATTTAGATGAAATTTAGTTCTAATAAGTTAAGTTACTTTCCCCACTTTGTATACTTAGTAAAATTGTGTTTATTGTTTTATTAGAAGAATTGAAATATAAATAAAAAATAAAATCTACAACTCTCTTCGTATTCCTTTTAATGCGAAATATTAAAAAGTTTTCAATTAATTGGTTTGTTTTGATTTTTTATTTTATTTTAATAATTAGATTTTATTCAATTAAATACTAGGAACATGATTAGATCAATAATGATAATAATAGGCTAATATTAGGATCCAAAGAGCACAAAACCAATTTTAGTCTTTACATATTAATAAATAAAATAATTTGTGGAAAGGTTGAAAAACGCTACTACTAATACACCACACACTAATAAAAATAAGACAGTTTTAAAGGTAAGTTTAAAATAAAACAAAGAGGGCGGGACATAAGTAAATTGTTAGGCTCATAAACATAATATATCCAAAACTAAGTCAAATCATATATAAGTCAACAAAGCGACCGTGCTAGAACCACGGGACTCAAGGGGTGCCTGACACCTTCCCCTCAGTCAACATAATTTCTTACCTAGACTTCTAGTTCGCGGACCAATAAAATAAATAGTCAACTTTCTTTTTATTAGGGACTCAAATAAGGTGACTTGGAACACCAAAATTCAATTTCAAGTGACGACTCTGAATAATAAAATAATTTGTTTTCAAAATGTCACTTTAATTGGAAAAACTCTTTTTTTTTTCAAAACAATCATTGATTTGGGAAAAAATAGGGGTGTGACATTGACAACACATTGTTAAGAATTACAAAGGCATTTTTTTTTATTATACTTGCTTGGTGAATGATATATAATACATATATAAACAAACTATTAAGAAAGCATGTCCAAGTACATAAAAATAAAAATAAAGACTTGAGAATGAAATATATCTTACCTTCATGTACTTCTTTTTTTGTTACATGTTAGATAATTCACAAACAAATATGATGAAGAAGAGAAATGATAATTTTAAATGTGAATCTTCATGAAACTAAATATGAATTTATATAGACAAAATTTTACAAATGAAAAAATAAAGACTTGAGAATGAAATATTTCTAACCTTCATGTACTTCTTTTTTGTTACATGTTAGTTCATTCACAAATCAAATATGAATTTATATATACAAAATAGAAGAAATGAAAAAATCAAGACTTGAGAATGAAATATTTCTTACCTTCATGTACTTTTTTCTTACATGTTAGTTCATTCACAAACCAATATGATGAAGAAGAGAAAGGGTAATCTTGAATGTGAATCTTCATGAAACTAAATATGAATTTATAGGCAAAATAGGGGAATACCATAAGTCATTATAAACTTACAAATTTAAGTTTGGAGGTTATGAACAAAAAAAATATGGGAGTTATGAATATTATTAAAAGTAAAAATTAAAGAGAGGTAAGTCATAACTAATAACTCCTTGTGAATAAATTAAAAATACTTAAAATATAAGAAAATATTATCATTTTTTAATTAGAATTTAGACAAACAAATAAAAAAAAAGTGAAGAGTTTTGTTGTAAATGTTCATCCATTAATAAAATATTTATTTGTAATTAATTAATTAATTACTTTTACAATACAATAATTAATTTAATTTTTTTTAAAATGCCAAAAAAGGAGAAAAAAGATAAATGCAAATGGAGGCCATAGAGAGGTGCCACATCACCTTGTCTATATTTCTCCTATATATATATATATGAGATTTGTATTTATAAATTTGCAAAAACCATCTTCATTCAATAGAGGCAAATGAAGCGACAAGAATTTTAAGAAATTAATTTATGAAAATGAGGGTCTTTATCTTTCATTTTCTCTAATGTCTTTAATGTCTTTAATTTCACATTTAATTGGATAATATATTTAAACATTTTCTTGGACTTCTTAAAACAACGATCTAGTTAGGAAAGGTCTTAAAACTATTTTAATGGTTGACTATGATAGTTAATGTAATGTGACTTCTCATATTTTTCTACTCCCTCCGTCTCATTTTATATGAGGTACTTTGACTCGGCACGGAGTTTAAGAAAGAAAGGAAGACTTTTAAAACTTGTGGTCCACAATGAATGATAAAAATTTGTGTGGCTGTAAATCATTTCATTAAGGGTAAAATAGATATTTTATAGTTAGATTATTACTTTATATAGAAATGTGTCATTCTTTTTGGGACTGACTAAAAAGGAAAGTGAGTCATATAAATTGGGACAGAGGGAGTAATTTTTTTTATGATATTCAGCTAGCATAGAAATAATAAATTATTTAATATCTAATTAATAATTAATGAGATGATTTATAATATTTTATTTAATGTATTTGAAAATTTTGAAGTTGAAGATGGAGTTATGTTTAGTTATAATATTTGCAAATAATATTTGTTTGTTTGGATGTACTTTTCCTAAAAAAAAAAAGAAGATGAAATATGATTTAAACATAAAATACAATTTAAATAGGATCATTTTAAGAAAACAGATTAAATTAGGATAAATTTTGAAAAAAAGAAAAATATAGTGATAAAAGTAAAAAAAACAAGGTTTTTTTTGGTGCTTTCCTAAAAATTCAAATACAACTTCGAATTGTATATAGAATTTTCATGGCCAAATAATAATTTTTCACTCTCAATAAAAGTGAAAAATTCTTTGGTAACATATTGTATTGTATCTTAACATTGTCACTGCGAATTACTCTAGTAATTTCATCTACAATCTCCATCTTGACATAATTTAGTAGTTTCACAATCAATTTTACTTGTATCTTGATCCTAGCACAACTAGGTCGAATTTTATTAATAATTATTATGTCCAAATAAAGAGGTTTTCCTACAGCCAAAGTTAATGTGAACATAGCTTCTTCGGAAAAAAAAAGTAGGCATAAGATTGGGAAAAGAAATTCAGACCATGACTTGTGGTGTTTCCTCATCTATTCTAAATCTTGAGTCATACATCAATGGTCTCATTTACTTTAATATGATAGACAATCATTAACCTTAATATAATAGGTACTCTTAGACATTATATTCACAAAATCTTCCATTAGATCAAAGCGCATAGCAACATTCGTATATGTTTGTTTCTAAAGAAGCCAATTTTACAATAACCTTTATATCACATTGTATTTTCCTAGATCCACAAGATTAGGCCAACCATAGGAAAATTTACCAATGACTGGAAATTCTCTATTGTGTTCGTGAAACTTTAGTTCAATCCAACACTTTACAATCGGTATACTAGCAATAGAATTAATCTACTTAATTGGGATCAAATCGATATTGATATTTTTACTCTGAAAGATGAGGGTGTAATAATAAAATCTGCGTTGAGAAAAGAATAATCAAGACTGAAAAACATCGCAACGGTTGTAGTATTTTATTTCAAACATGTGTGTTACAATCTCTATGAATCCTCTGATTCGTCTTTCAAATTTGAATTCAAGGACTTGTGAGCTTGATCTTGAATCTTGATGAACTTGATCTTGATCTTGACTTGTAATTGAATTCAAGAGCTTTTGAGCTTGTTTTTGAATCTTTACTTGCACTTTGGATCAAAGGGCCTTTGAGCTTGATCTTGACCTGTACTTGAATTCAAGGGCTTTTGAACTTGTTCTTGAATATGGTGGTCTTGATCTTGAGTTGTTTCCTGAACTTGAATGCTTGAACATGTAGAGAAATCCGCGACTTTTGATCCACGAGCTCTCTCTTGCTTCTTGTCAGAATCCTGATGTCTTTTCTAAATTACAAGGACCATTATTTATAGTTGTAGAATAGAGGAGTTGTGATAAGGATAAACTTCCTCAGGCAAATCAGATTTGAGTGACATGATGAAGACAAGTTTCCTTCCGTCAATCAAATTTAGGTGACATGACAATATTTGATTAGTTGGAATATATTACTTGTAGACACATGACATTTTTATTGACCTCTGATTTGACTTGACATTCTGTGTCATTTTTGACATGTGACATGATGGTATTGACTTCTTCATTTGACTTGGCATGCAACGTTATTTGACACGTGACACCAAATTAGGCCGCTAGAATAAGATGATTTATTCGGCTTAGTAAATTAGGCTCATCTATTGAATGCTCAAACGATCATTGGACTAGTTCAATGAAATTGAACTTTAATTGAATTCATATTTATTGGAGTTAAATAACTAATCCAACTACATTAATCTCCACAATATTTGTTTGAATTAATATATCTTCAATTCAACATAGCCCAAAACATTTTATGAATTTTACCTAATAAATTTTAAATGATTATACAGGATTGAACTAATCACTGATTTAGGCAAAACTATAGGATTAACGGGCCGTGATGGATTGATGAGAGGGAAATGGGTTAAAGAATTAAGGAAAAATTACTTAAATACACAACACTTCTTTACCTATTTTCAATATTTCCCTACTCTTTTACTAAAATACAAAAATCCCTTATTTTCCCTCAATTCTACTTAACCGGATACTTTATTAGTTTAAGTATCCGCCCGTTATTAATTAAAGTATCTGTGCTGCTAGATTATGCATCCGCCCGTTAATTAACTATCCGTGCTGCTAACAACTTAATAATTTAAGTATCCGCCCGTTATTAATTAAAGTATCCGCGCTGCTATATTAAGTATCCACACTGCTATATTATGTATCCGAAAAACACTAAAAAATGGGATTTTTGGTTATTAATGAAAGAGTAGGGAAAGGAAGTAATTTCTTTCTTATACTATGTCATTTGCCTAATTTTTACAAGAATTAATATGAATCACATAACCAACCACCGTAGATGGCTGGTCATCGTCGATCGCGATAACACATGATTAGGATAACCTAAGGTTTTTGGCAATTGGTGCAAAATAGTTGTTCACATATCACATCGATAGATAAATTGCCTCTAACTAACAAGGACATAGTTAAAAAGTACTATTGTGAGTAGACCACCTACAAGTCCTTGAGCATATAAAAGTACTTTCTTAATAAATGAAATATAATTTGGGCTTTTAAATGTTCTAATTGTCGGTAAATGTGTTGCCCCTACTTCTACATGGTGAAGTTGTAAAAGTAGATGTAAGAATAACATCAAACTGGCTCTTTTTTTTTTTTTTTTTAAATGTAACATCAATAATTCAATTTACCTTTTTTTGGGATAATACTTTTTAGCGCCTTTAAAAATATTGATTGAACTTTTTGTCATTCTTTAAAAGACTCTTCCAAGAGATAAAATAATTTTTTTTCTTATTTTTAATATTTATTAATAGTAACTTAATTATTTCCTCTATTTGCCATAGGAACAAAGTACGCCAAAAGTCATTGAATCCTAATTTACCCCATATAAGTGATATAATCTATACATACACTTTCATGTTTGAATTCACAATTAAAATTGTAAAGTTTAACTCTTGAAATTTAACATATGTCACATAAATTGAGACGGATGAAATAGTAAACAAAGTCTCGGATAAGATGTTGACAAACAAAGGTTACTGAAAAAAATATATGGTTATTATTTACATATCCCTCTTGTTGCTAAAAGCAGAAGCTTATAAAAGAGCACACTCAATTGAGGTTTGAAGAATCAAATATCCCAAAATGCAAATGGTTTCCATTTTCCTTTTCCTATGTTTCCTCTTTTTGTTAAGGAAATGGAAAAAGTACTCAAATAATACCCAAACTAAAAAATTGCCACTAGGTCCATGGAAACTTCCTTTTATAGGAAGTATGCATCACCAGGCTGGCGGACTTTCACACCGTGTTCTTAGAGATTTAGCCAAAAAATATGGACCGCTCATGCACCTTCAGCTTGGTGAAGTTTCTGCTGATGTGGCTACTTCTCCTGATATGGCAAAACAAGTACTAAAAATTCATGACATCGCTTTCGCATCTAGGCCTAGCCTCTTGGCCACCGACATTATCTGTTATAATAGGCGAGACATCGCCTTTAGCCCCTACGGTGAGTGTAAGGCGTTTGCCTAGTATTTTCACAAAACATTTTTCATTATTGGGTTTACTTTTCATAAAAAAAAAATCTATATATAATCCTTCATACCTTAAAAAATTCTTGTTTAGAAGAGAATATACATATATTGGTTATTAATTGATGACCAAATTACCATTTTGTTGGGTTCTGAAGGGTGATTGGGCGTCATGCGAAAGCTTACAATTTGCAAATCATATAGTTGATAAATCATATAACAAAAACTTATACTAAAAAATCAAAATATTATTATATCAAAACTAATATAAAGAAAAACATTGAAACTTTAGAGAGAATAAATCTCCCCATAAACAAGACTCTTAAACGACTACATTGTGGATGTTATTGTTCTTGTGTTAGAAGAAACAAACCTATATTTATAGAGTCCTAAAACCTTTTCTTACTAGAAAAAGAGTCCTAAAAGGAGAGAATAAACCAAATATGAAAGAATATTATATTTTTCTTTCAGGAAAAGTAAAAATATTTATGGTAATGTTTTGTCTTTTCTTTAAGGAAAAATAAATCTTAAATTATGGTAAGAAAATCAGGGCAAAACCCTA